>BDUI01000435.1:128500-159248 GCA_002335545.1 Apodemus speciosus | reverse complement strand
TTTTCCAGACATGCAGTCCGTTCTCCAGATATTACTTCTCTGATAACAAGGAGACTGCAAGATTTTATATCCTGGTTAACAGCATAGACCTGTGCAATAGTTTTTATAATGTGAAAAAAAATTAGAAGTATCAAAAATGCCCACATATTTAAGTTATAGCATATCCATATGCTCTTATACATTGGATATCGCAAGATCATGCTATATAAGGTTTTATGTGTTTGAAATTGCTTATAAGTTATTAAAAGTTAGCACGTATAGTAGTGTCTGATTTTCATCTATGAGTACATATGTATGTTCAGGAAGAATTTCTGAGAGTGATGCCTAGAGGAATAATAAGTTCTGTGGGTGGTGCATTGTATCCATTATAATGCTCCAGAGTATTCATTTTTTTTAGATTTAGTTTTAAAATGCTCCGGAGTATTCTTTTTTGTTTATATTTAGTTTTAAAATTACAAACATTTGTAATCTTCCAATGTCAGATATTTTTGGTAATGAAGAAAGGTTAACACTAGGTAATGTTTTTGTGTCACCAGACTGGGCCCTATAACCTCGAAACCTGCCTAAGTGTTGTCCTGCTGTCTCTCGCCATGGTGATGGCTGGCTCTGGGAACCTGAAGGTGTTGCAGCTTTGTCGCTTCCTGCATATGAAGACGGGCGGGGAGATGAACTATGGCTTCCACTTGGCCCACCACATGGCCCTGGGCCTTCTCTTTTTGGGAGGAGGAAGGTAATGAATGGTTTTTGTTTGTTTGTTTGTTCTTTAATAAAAGAGTTCATGAGGGAGGTCTATATAAGTGATCTTTTTTTTTTTTTTTTTTTACTTTTAAAACTACATTTTTCCGTTGTTGGCTTTTTTCATAAAAATGTTGGAATTTGTCATTTTCCATAATGAATAACTGGATATAACATTAATTAGAACTGCATTGACTGCACCAGCTGCAGAGGGTTGAAGTCTCTTGCCATGTTGTCTTCAACTATGGCTACACTTACTTATAAGGTGTCTTGTGAGGTAGAGATTATGAGCAAGTTGTGTATTAGTATAGTTTGTGACAGTTGCTTCTTTTTTTTAAATTAGAATTATCAATGCTTAAAGGCTGGGGCTGTAGCTCAGTCACCAAGCATTTGCCTCTCAGGGACAGGCCCAGCCTGTGAATTCTTGGCACAGCAATAAAAATTAAAAGAGCCAGCAAGCATGGGTAAAGGAATGTTAGCTATAAGATTTTTTTTTTTCGTACTTATGACTTTTAAAAGTATTTTCTTCCAAATAAGTACCTGCATTTAATGAATGCTTACAGTTGCCTCATTCCACGTGATGTGACTCCTGCTTCTCTTTAAGAGTGAATCACTTTCTTTAGCTGAGAGTCTGCCTTTATTTTTTTTAATATTTTATTTTTAATTATATTTTTGTGTATATATGTCTGCCTGTCAGTCTTTGTGAGGGTTTATGCACGTGAAGACTGGTGCCTGTTTAGATTCCCTGAAGCTTGGGTTACAGCCAACTGTGAACCACCTAACAAATTGACTGAGAGCCAAACCTGGGTCCTTTGGAAGAACAGCTCAAACTCTTAAGCAATGAGCCATCTCTCCAGTCCCTGGCACTGAATTTTAGTGGTTGTTTTATTTTAAAATTGTCCTATGTTTTCTATAATATTGATATTTATAACATTCTGCACTGTTGGGTTTAATCCCCAAGTTTCTAATGTTAATATATGAATATTAATTATTGATTTTGATTTATCAAAGTGATAAAATACTTTATCGTCCTCACTGTGCTATTTTAGGGTAAACCTTGATTATTAATTCCTGGGTTGTTTTAACATTTGTAGAATAGCTTCTGCTTTGACTTGTAGTCAGTCCGGAAGTGATGTAAAGAGTAACTCTAAAGAGAGGTGCTCCCCACCAAGGGTGCGCTTCGTTTATCATGGCATCTTCCTAGTACGTCGTCATAGAATCTCTCATGACCCAAGCATGCGTGAAGACATGGGCAGGGACGCTAATCGTGTCTGTCGCACTGAATTTGCCCTGCAGGTACTCTTTGAGCACGTCCAACTCGTCCATCGCTGCCCTTCTCTGCGCCCTTTACCCACATTTCCCAGCCCACAGCACTGACAACCGGTGAGTCTCGTGCATTCGTTGCTTAGCCTGTTTCCTGAGGTCTGCTTTACATCCATGGACTGTCACTTTGTTTCTGAACTTAGCTCCCTAGCTAAATCCTTTAAATGTCTCTTTCAAAGTATTAGACTAGGAGAAAATTCTGGACATTTGATGCCTGATCATTCTCACATCTGTCAAGTTGTTGTAAATCCAGATGTAAGCCAGATAGAATTATCTTTAGGTATAAATTAACCATACAAACTTTAGGGAAGTACAAAACAATACATTTTTTTCTGTTACAATTATTTAATTCCAAGAAAAAAAAACTTAATCTGAATTAGTGGCAATGTGAGTTCTTTGTATTACACAATTGTTGAGAGGTTTTGTGTAAATGACATCAAAGAGGGACAAAAATAGAGACCTATACAAAATAAAACATACAACTTAGAAGTGGCAGGAAGCAGTAGTCTGAAGTTATATAACGTGAGCATTAGAGAGCATTTAGAGAGCTTTGTAGGGCACAAAGAATGACTAACATCTCCTTTTCTAGGGAAGTGTCCAGAATAAGGGACTTCTTTTGTGTATTGGGAAAGGGAAGACAATAGTTCCTGATAAATGACATTGTAGGCAGCCGGCACTGGGTCAGCTTGTCTGTCTGAAAGTCATCAGCATTCTTGTCTAGTAGTAAAATGTTAGGAGCCCTTAAAGCCACTTACCATGCATGACTTTGCTCTCTAGTGTCAAGTATAACCGATGACAGGAAAAGTCTGCTCTGTAAAAGTAGTCTGATCTGAAATCCAAACTCTGTTAAGTGGAACATAAGAACATTGTTAACTTAAAAAACAACTCTGACGTGAAGCCCCCATCCTGTCATTTAGAATGTTTCAGTGAGTTGTTATAGTCAGTTACCAGGTCATTGCAGGGGAGTGCTGGATATGTGATTAGTTGACRTTTTTCTTTCCCTCCATCTCTCCCTCCCTCCATCTCTTCCTCCCTCCCTCCCTCCCTCCCTCCCTCCCTCCCTCCCTCCCTCCCTCCCTCCCTCCCTCCCTCCCTCCCTCCCTCCCTTCATCCCTTCCTCCCTAAGGTTTTAAGGTGTATTTAAAGTTTGCATGGAACTAGTATGTGACCCAGGCTGCCTTTGAACCTGTAATCTACTTCAAACTCTCAAGTATTGAGATTATAGGCATGTTGCTGTATGCAATTTGGTGATAATTCTGAAGAATCTTTATGCAGGTTTGAGAGTATAGTACAGTGGCAGAGTGCCTGCTTAGCATGTGTAAGGCCCAGTATTCAGTACCCAATTCTGCCCTATCCCCATTTTTAAATATAACTAATAGCAGGAATTTCTCTCCCCCAACCCTTCAGTTTTATTTTTAATACACTGACAATGGTGAGTAGATTTGAGTGAGAAGGCTGTTTTTGTTTTTTTGTTTTTTTTTTTTTTTTGGTTTTTCGAGACAGGGTTTCTCTGTATAGCCCTGACTGTCCTGGAACTCACTCTGTAGACCAGGCTGGCCTCAAACTAAGAAATCCACCTGCCTCTGCCTCCCAATTGCTGGGATTACAGGCATGCGCCACCACGCCCAGCTGAGAAGGCTGTTTTTTTATCACTAGTTTTTCCAAGTTGTACATGTGTGCATGCATTTGTGTTGTGTGTATGGCCTGTATGTGCATGTGGAGGCCAGAGATTGACATTGGGTATTATTTTTGTCTGCCATTCTCTACTGTACTTTTGAGATAGAGTTCCTACTGAGTCTAGAGCTTAAATGGCTGGCCACCAGAGCCCCCAGAATCCCAGGATCCACTTGTCTTAACTCTCCTGGCACTGTTTCTGATGATCCAAACTCAAGTCTTCATACTTAAGCCATGTGCGTTTTACCACTCCACTGAGTCATCTCCTCAACCCTGGTTTGGTTTTTTTTTTTTTGTTTGTTTGTTTGTTTTTGTTTTTTAATCTCATTTCATTACTTTTTAGTGGGATCTAAAACTTAAACATTTATGTTTACATTCTAAAATAAAAAATTGTTAAAGTTAAAATTTTTAATGTGACGATTCAAAAGCAAATGTACACACACATTGGCGCTCTCTCCCATCGGTGTTTTACTAGGTATTTCAGTTGTTTGTGTGCAAGGATGTTGTACATAGAGAGTATTGTTCTCTGAAGAGAACCAACTGGTGTCCTTTCTTCCCTACTAACCCCAAGGAAAATTACAGCAGCCACAGCATATCCCCAAGAAAGGTGATGAGAGGTGTCTTGTGAGGAGCACCCAAGAATGGTCGAATGGGACTGTTGTTTTAAGTCAGTGTTTAGACCACCATTAGTAAATACTCTCCTGTTAGGACAATTGTTACTTTCTTGTAAAAATTTTTACCTGTAAACTCAGATAAAGAATTCTTGTATCAAAGATTATGTAAGTACTTTCTTAGGATTTCTCAGTACCCTTTAGTGTCTGCAAGATGGTTCAGTAGATAAAGGTGTTTGCCTACCAGCCGGATAGCCTGAGTTGAATCCCCAGTACCCACATGGTGGAAGGAGATAATGAACTCCTTAAAAGTTGTCCTATGACCTCTGCATACATGTATCACATGCATACACATACACACTAAATAGTATAATACAAAATTTAAACTAGAATTTCTCTATACTTTTAATTGAATTTGTCATCTTCATTTTAGATTCTTCATAGGAAAATGTTTGCCACCCCAGCTTTGTGTATAGCCTGTCAGCAGTGGCGATTGTCAGGCTCCCTCACGTCACTGGTCTCTTGACTTCTCCGGTTTTTGTGCACAGGTATCATCTCCAGGCCCTTCGGCACCTCTATGTGCTTGCTGCAGAACCAAGGCTGCTGGTGCCTGTGGATGTGGATACAAACACTCCCTGCTATGCCCTTATAGAAGTTACTTACAAGGTAACTACTCTCCCTGTCAACTTTTCAGGTTAGATTATTTTAAAAGCATTTTAGCAAAAGGTGATGATACGAAGTTGAACAGTCATAAAACCCAGTTTAAGTTGCTGCTCATTGCCAGCGCGGCTCACTCTCGTATTTGTGTGTAACTTTTGGCATTATCAGCTGTTTCCTTGTCCTTAGGCTGATCATTGGAAAATGTTCCTGGTAACTTTATGTGACTAATTCTTGTGTTCTACAAAGTGAGTTTGGTTTATAATGATTCCCAAATGAAGTTTGGGTTTGTTGAATATTCAAAATCTCTAAATTTTGTATTTGTGTGTCCTAAATTTGTTTATCTTTCATTGGGTTCATACATAGATTACAAATCATGTAGTCGGTACCACATTATTAAATACTTCTGTTAATCAGAATGTGCTACATTTTGAGATGTGAAAGTGCAATGATGATGTCATTCCTGAAGGAAATGAGGGGCCAGGTGTGGGGGCAGTGCTGGCAGTGTGAGACTTAGAGGGCTGTAAGGAGTGCTCTTATCTAGTTGAAGAGTTTGAGGCAACTGTCACAGAGCAAACCAGGCTGACACATGGGGGCTTGTGTATAAACCAATGCTGTAGAAGCACAGCCCTTTGGCATTGCTGCCCAGTGAAGGGCAGGGCACCAAGGTGCTGAGGGTGATGACTGCCCCGTGATAGAATGTAGGTTTGAATGCTTGAGTTTTAGCTCAGCTCTAGAATACTTGCCTGCCATGCACCAGGCCTGGACTCGGTGTAGCACGGCCAAGCAAAGACTGTTAGAGAAGTTGTACTGTTTTGTAGTTAGTGCAGACCATGAGCAAGGAGAGACACAGTGACCATTTGGCCCATGCTAGCTGTTTTACCTTTGTAAAGGGCACTCAGTGGTATGAACAGACCAAAGAAGAACTGATGGCTCCAACCCTTCTTCCAGAACTTCATCTTTTAAAGCAGGTAAGTTGGTATGACTTTGGAGGGAGGTTTTCCAGGGGGCAAATGAAACAGAATTGCATGTCTGTGAAGGTCCTCCTATTTAAGACAAAGGAACTGCAGGAGGAATTCACGAAGGGCAGAGGAAGTCCTATCTTAGAGGTTTTGATGGATGGTCTGTGTGCTTTGGAACATGGTTCACAGGCAGTTGGATCTCCTTAACGTATAGGAGGCTCATTGACTGAGTCACTCCTCCAAGAAGCCTGCTTAGTTTGCCAGCTTTGAGTGACTGTGTTTACAATTGTCCCTGCAGATGAAAGTTAAAGGGCCAAGATACTGGGAACTGCTTATAGATTTAAGCAAGGGAGAACAGCACTTGAGGTAAGTATGCTGAGTTCTCACCTTAGCTTTTCCAGCAGTGCATGGATGTCTACAGGGAGGTGGGTTCTGGAGCAGTGTCTGGGTAGCATTACTCATTGGTCTTATGCATGACAGCATATACGGTATGTTGAGCAATGTGGTCTATATCTTTGAAGCGGGATTTGTTTTAGAATGTAAAAATTTTAATTTGAAAGTCAAACAGTAAATGTTTACACATGTTCATTGAGAAACTAGAACTGACTCAGCATTAGATAGTAATGGGAATATTTAGTGTAAAGGGGACTATTTATAACAGTATGTAAATTGTTTAAATTCACAGAATGTTTTGACAAGCATGTGAAAGTTTCATAGTCTGGTTCCAGTTATGTCTTCTTATTGTCTAGTAGCTAATTTCTATTTATTCTTTCTTAGACTAATTAGTATTTTCTTTCTACTGCAAAGCAGTTACTAGATCTTTAGCACTTTCAGTGTCTTAAGCATATTGCTAGGGGCGCAGGAATCAGCAGTGTTAGGTAAGACCCTGGAGAGGCTCACTCTTGAGCAGGTGGAATCCCTTCGCACTGAACAAGTTCATGAATCTCAACATCACAGAAAAGTGAGGGTGCATCCTGCCCCCTCTTATATGCACTCAGTCATTTCATACAGAGTTAATGACCCTGCCAGAAAATGAGGACAACTTACTCCCCTATAAAAGTGGCACTGGAAAACACCAACTTCAGCAGAGAGCTACTAATACCTCCCATAAAATCATCTCTTTTTTCCTTCTTCCAGGTCCATTCTTTCCAAGGATGGAGTTTTATATGTAAAGCTCAGGGCAGGCCAGCTCTCCTACAAAGAAGACCCAATGGGGTGGCAGAGTTTGCTGGCGCAGACTGTTGCTAACAGGAACTCCGAAGCCCGGGCTTTCAAGGTAGTGTTACGTTTCACTAGCGTCTTCTCTGATTGCTGCGGATTGTAAAACTGAATGGACCGTGGTTTCTCTTGCTGTCTTATGTGACGCCCATAATAAAATAGGGATGGCCTGCTAGTATTCAGTGTAAGACTTGTGTTTAGTACCACCTATTAAAAAACCCTCCACAATTTACATGCAAGATTTGGTTTATTTTACTTAGTAGTCCCTCTAAGAGAAAGAATTTGTAAGTTAGCACTAGCGCTTCAGTATGTTGACCAGGTTTGCATCGCCTCTCCTGGCTCCCCTTGACTCTCTGTTTTACGGTGTGGGAGATTGAACCCAGGACTTTATGCATGCTAGCACTAAATGTTCTATTACTCAGTTATAACCCAGGCCTGGCCTCATACTGTGTGCCTCAGTCTCCTGAGTGCTGGGATTATGGGCAAACCCCACCGTGCTTGGCTGTACGCCATTGGAGGGAAAACCCATGTTTAAATCACATTTGTTGCTTTAATCTTGATGAAGAGAAAATGACAGCTTSAGTCTTGCTTTTTAGTTTATTATTTCCTAGTACTCAGCTACAGTAGTGTTTAAAATGAAAAAAAAAATAGTTAAAGCGTGAGTTAAAGCTCATTACTGTGAAAGGTTCAGTGCATATTCTGTGTTCTAGAATTCATTTTTGTCATTAAGACTCTGTTCTGTAACACGTCTAGCTTTAAACTTGGGAATTTAGTCTCAGTTTTAAGTTCAGGGGCAGATGTTTGTTGAGGAGCCTCTGAGTACCTGGGTCTCAGGCCATAAGCAAAGATGTGTTAGTGCAGCAGCCAAGGGGCAGCCACAGGTTTTCGCTTTCTGTATTCCTGAGTAAGGAGGTAACAGCTCATTGTAGTTCAACTTACATCTCATCTGAATTGGTCACTTGACGTTGATCCTTTCTCATAGTTATCAGGATGTAAATGTATAAAAGTTCCAGCCTTGGTGTCAAGTGTGGATTGTTGCTGAAATATTTTGAAGATTTTTTTTCCTTTTGGCTTAAGTTAGCACTATTTCTTTTTTCTAAAAATTAGAGTCTATATGAAAAGCTAATTCAATTTATAGGTAAACTTGAGCTTAATTTTGAATATTGAAAGAATATAAATTAAAGGACAGCTCCTTCCGGGAGTCCAGAACTAAAATAGGAACCAAAACTGAAGTATTCTGGTTCCAGTTTTGAATAGTAAGAGCTATACCAAGGGTTTTTCCTATTAAATTTTTTTAATCCAATAAAATACACAAAAAAATAAAATTAATACCTTAGCTAATCTTAAATGTGAATTGTTTTTAAATGTGTAGCTATCACTAGAACAGTTACAACTTGAAAATTTAAGCTGTCCCTATTAACACTTAACTCCTCAACTAGCTCCAGGCAGCTGCCCCCTTTGTCTTTTTGTCTGTGTGGTTCCAGTTCCTCTAAGGACCTCATCCATGAAGGATTATAGAAATTGCCCTGTTTTGGAAGCTCACTTGAGTGAGACTCCTTTCCTTACTCTTCTATAGTATTTGGGATTTTTGTTGTTTTGTTTCCTGAGACAGGGCTTTTCTGCATAGCCCTGGCTATCCTGCAGCTTACTCTGTAGACCAAATTGGCCTCAAACTCAGAGATCCACCTGCCTCTGTCTGAGTGCYWGGATTAAAGGCGTGCACCACCAGTACCTGGTTAAGTATTTGTACTTTTAAGCAGGCTTTTTAGTTAGACAGTGAGTGTGGGTAGTTTATAAGAAAGAAAACATGTTTATTATTGACCTTTTGGTAAATCATTACTTCATGTTACCTTTGCAAAAGCTTGTAACTTCCTAAAAGACCAGGATGACAAAGCTCTAGCTTGTTTTGACTTGTGGGACCATTATGTGAAAGGAGGGGGTAGAGTTCTTTTTTTTCTTTACTGGGGGTGGGGCTCGAACTGAAGTCCCCCATTACCACAAATTATGCAGTTGAGTTTCCCGCTTTTGGGGAAATCGCAGGGGTCTTATGACCTCAGGCCTCAGGGTGTGAGCAGGAAGGGAAGTAATTGGTTATCTCATTTAAAGTGGGCTTTGCTTTTCTTTTTAGCCAGAAACAATTTCATCATTCACTTCTGATCCAGCACTTCTGTCATTTGCTGAATATTTCTGCAAACCAACTGTGAGCATGGGTCCAGTAAGTATTATTTGCTGGGACTTTGTTAGTTCTATCAATTGACAGCCAAAGTCACCTGTAATAGTCATGTCTGCCTTTGAGATTGATGACATCCTTTACATGTGTTAGAGATTGCTGATAAAACCTGTGCCTTCTGTTGCCACCACCACATCTTCCTCTCTCCCGGGCCCCCTTGTGGGTTTGACTCCGAGAACTCTATTTACTGGGGTGTTGTTCACCCCTACATCTCTATTGGTGTTGGACTGCCTTTCTGGATCCCACTCCCAGCCTTCTGAAGGCTTGTCTCTGGTGTTCTCACACAGCTTTTTTTTTTTTTTTTTTAACTTAGATTGATCATTAATGTACTAGCTCACATGCTGCTGCTGCCTCACCGTCCTTTCTGGGTTTTCACTGATGTTACAACACTGCGTGGACTATGTCGTTCTAAGGCAATGAACTGTGTACACTGTTTACCATAGAGCTTCAGGATGAGCTGTTAGTGGCTGTTACATGGTTGTTTCTTGACTTGGTTTTGTGATACCTTTGATGTGCTATAAAGTAATTGTGCTTTTCCATAGAAACAGGAGATTCTGGACCTCTTTTCTTCAATACTTTATGAGTGTGTTGCTCAGGAAACACCAGAGATGTTGCCTGCCTATATAGCAATGGATCAGGTATGATTCCAAAATTATTTGCATTCTGATGCAATTGATGGTGTACTTCAAATGACCTACTGCACAGTGCGAGAAGTTCCTCATGTATTCAGTTTTCTGCTTGCTTTTAGACATCTTACCAAGAAACCATTTCCAGGTAACAGCTCTGTGCCCAGAGGCTGGACTTGGTGCTAGCAGGAGTGCTCTCTGGAAGGCTGCCTTCCCCTTGAGAGTCCCACATCCCTTTCTGTCTTCTTCCCTTGGTTTGGGGAGGGAGAAATCATTTCCTTTCTTGATTTAGTCTTCCTGTGTCATCTCTTACCTCCTTTCTTCATGGGAAGGCCACAAATGAGTAGTAGCCCTGTGTGCCCTGGTGTTTGCTGGATATGAACTTCCTCCTCCTTGGCCATGTCTGCAGGCAGTTTAAAACCAGGAGCTGGTGATTTGGGGAGTTGGTGTTCGTTTTGATTCTCTTGATATTTTGTAAGTGCCTAACAGGGACGTAATGCCTGAGAGCTTTGCTAAAGCATTGACCTTCTTTCTCATCAGGGTTGTTGTTAATACAGTTTTCTCAGTCTCATAGTTTTTCAGACTCATGTTTACAGTTTAGCTTAGCCAGTAGTTTTCTAACCTGGCTAAAATTAATCTGGGGAATCTTAAAATGCAGATCTTCAAATCCTATTCTATACCTTCTAAGTGGGCAATATCCAGAACCCATAGTTTTAAAAATTCTTGAAGAGTAAATATGAAGAGTTTATAGATTGGCATTTGGGACTCTGTCTCAAGCCAAAGAACTAATCTTTGATGATAAAAATAATTTTGTGCATAGCTGAGTGGGAAAAACATTTAGGCAAGAAATAATTCCCCAGGCACGAAAATCACAGTATGTAAAGTACATTCCAGCAGAAGCACAGGGCCAGAATGTTGTTACTGTATGGATCCGTCTCTTCTCAGTTGCAGAGTGATTGTGGTACTGTGCTGGGGCTCTGCTTGCTGCCTCTCTTGGCAGAGCAGCTAAGTTAGGCTTCTTGGTTGCTGGTTAAATGTTCTCTTTTTAAAAACTTTGGGTACCCTCACATCCTCCACCATCTAGAACAGTCTCCATGGATGAATGTGTCTCCTCTGGTGGTAGCCATGGTACCTTTATTGGTGCTTCTTAACATCAGTGTGATTAGGCCTCTGTCGCGCTGGGATTCCTATCTGTCCCTGCATGTCACTGTACCCCAACTTCTTCCCCAGAGACTTATACCCCAGTGTGTAGGGGGTCTTCACTATTCAGGGTTGCCGAGCCAACCCCATGAGTCTCCATAGCCTGATCTTGTCAGCCATATTTGAACATACCCTGAAGACAACATGACTAGAACGTCTTGCCATTTGATTAAACAAACTGTTCTTTCTGTTTTTTCACACAGGCTCTAAGAAGTCTTAAAAAGAGAGATATGTCAAACACATCTGATCTTTGGCAGATAAAGTTGATCTTAGAGTTTTTCAGTTCACGAGGCCACCAAGAAAGACAGCAAACCTATCCTAAGCGAGGGCTCTTTATAAACTCTGAGTTCCTGCCTGTGGTGAAGTGCACTGTTGATGCCACCCTGGACCAGTGGCTACAAGGTATGGTGGCATTGTGTCCTTGTGCTTGAAAGGTAATTCAGCTGAGGCTTTTCTATTCCTAACAGTTTCCATTGGCAAACAAGGGAAACCTGGGAATAATCTATAGCTTGATTTTTAAAGAGTCAAAGTCTGGTTATGTACTTCAATGACTTTTAAAAAACAATACATTTACCTGCTCTAGAAAAGAACATATTGACTGAGTCAGTGATATCCTTGAGCATCCTGTGACCCTGGCTCTCTGCCAGGAGAAGTGTTAACTTGAGAAAGAAGGAAACTATCAAGTTACTCATACTGACTCCCACGAGGGCTACAATTGTGGGAATGCATCGATATGTCACTAGTACCTGAGGTTGACTTTTCTGCAGTCAGTTCCTGGATCTTTATATTCCTTTCAGTTTATTCAGGTCCTTACACCAAGTATCTGATGGTGATCTACTTTCAGTACAAACAAACCCTAGTCATGGACATGACAGTTCTTGCTTCAGTATTTAAGCTGTCCTGCTGTGACACCAGGAAATAAGTTCCTGACAGTCAGACTGTAAAGAGGCTTGTGAAGAGCAAATGAAGGACACAGCTATGCCAGCACTGTGCAACTTCAAAATGTTTTTGATAGTCATTTAAATCCCCCTCCCCTTTTGTGAAAATGTTATGTAATAAATGTCAGTGTTTTCTTTCCATTGGGTTTGGTATTTCAACACCTATAGAAGGCCTTTGCTATTAAGAAGTATGCCATTGAGTCTTGGCAAATTCTCTGATGGCAAAAATCTTAGAATGTAAACACTATTTGGCAGTGACACGCAGTCTTAGAATAGAGACCTAGTTGTGGTTCTTCAGGACACTTGGTGAATTCAGTTTTCCAGACATCTTTATCTCTCTTATTTGTTCTCTCAAATTTTCTTTTTTGGTTCAAATGTCTTATGTCTGTAACAGAAGACTGAACTGAACTGAAATAATGAGGCTAGCAGTAAGCTCAGATTACTGGAGGTACACAGTTAAGACAGGATTAAGAGACTCTACTCAGTAATTGCTGGACCTTCAACTTTTACACCTAAAATTCCATTTGCTGTCCTCTGCTTGGTCACTTTGTCCCCTTGTGGTACTAAAACAACCAACAATTCCTTTCTTCCAGATTTTCATGCCACTCAGAGAGAGAGAGAGGGGGGGGGCGGGGGGAGAGATGCTTTTAGGAACCATGGCATGAAGATAGGCTCATTCCTATCCCAGAAGCACATGAATTGCGCATCTTGATTGTGACCCAAGCTGCATCTCAGCCCGTTCCTCAGTCCACCCCTCCTGTCACAGAGTGTCTTCACTGAATGGCCTAGACTCCTTGTCCTCAGCAGACCACTGTGTCCAAGGATAGGACTGCCTTTATTGTTCTAGGCTAGAATCCTCAAAGTATGACTCCTGAGCAGCAGCAGTGCTTGCTTGCACTGTGCTACATGTGCATTTTCCTGCCAGTACTCCAGACCTGCCACACCAGAATCCTGACCTGTGTCAGACTTGCAGAAGCACTCAGACAGGAATTGCATTTGATCATCTCCTGCTAAGAATACATTCTAGTCCTGGGCTGAAATCAGTTTCCTTGAATATTACACTGGAAGGAAAGATTTGATAGTGGGCATCTGTTACCCTGGAATCACCTGTATTTRTGTGTATTTCCTCACTTCTTCACAATACACCAAACTGGGCAGCACTGCCTGGGTTGTGCCAGGGGCTAAGTATGCACTTGATGAACAGGTAACAAAAGTAATCATCCCCATTTCGTTCCTCTGTGCTCCTGATCCATTCCCCTCCGTTTGTGTCCTCTCACAGCTGGGGGTGATGTGTGTGTGCACGCCTACCTTAGTGGGCAGCCCGTTGAGAAGTCTCAGCTAAGCATGCTCGCCTGCTTCCTCGTCTACCACTCTGTGCCAGCACCACGACACTTGCCACCCATGGGTCTGGAAGGTAACCCATCTCAGCCTCTTCAGTATCTGTCCTCACTAGTGTCTGGCTAGGGAGAAGCCCCTGTCAGTCACCTTCTCCAATGCAGTTCTCAGCTTTGTTCATGCTTGCRTTTGTTGGGAATGCTTCCTGAAAGGAGAACAAACCATATCCTTTTACCTCTGAAAAAAGATGTGTTTAGAGCAGGACTATAAATTAAATGTGTATATTATTCCATATATAAATGACATATCTATATATTTAAGTTATACGGATTAAACTCAAGGTTTTGGGCATGGCAGTCAAGCATTCTACTACTGAGCTATATTTACAGAACTTACTTGATTTTTTCTTATAACTTTATATGATTTCCTAGTTTTTAAAAGGTTTATGTAATTACAGTCTCTGTTACCCTGAAAACTTAAAAGCTATTGATTAAGTGCTATGTCCAGTATGGAATCAGGCACTAAGTTTGTCTATAAAACAACCTGATTTATTCATGTCACATTTAGATTGCTACCCTTTAGTTGAGAGTGAAAAATATTTTTGAGAAGAAGATTGTTCTGTTAATGTGCAATCACTTTTGGCTTAATGACATTTTTTCGTTTATGTGATTTAGGAAACCTCAGAGAAAAATGTAGTATAAACAGACTTAGTTATGGCCATGAGGAATTGCTTGTATTTTGTGGCCTTTCCCATGGAAACAAATACAAAAGTTAGTCAAATGCATAAGAGCAGTTAAAGGTTTGTTGTTACCTTTTCTGGTTGGATTGTTTGGGAGTTTCTCGACTGTGGTAGGGAAAGGGAACCCATGTATTGCCAGGAAAACTCCTTGAGTTGTGGGAGAGACATGATGGTATAGAGAGACCAAGGGAGCTAGAGTTTGTTTGCAAGGTGTATATCAGAGAGGAACCAGCTATGCCGAAAGAACCAGGGGGCTCCTAGTTCTAGAAGTTATTGGCCAAAAAGTTGCATATAAAGGAATTCGCTGGAGGGAAGAGCTTGCAAGTGCACTAGAAGATAACCTGCCAGTTGYTACTAATGCCTGTCCCACTGCTTCTTAGAATTCTTACTAGAATTTAGGAGGGTATGGCCTCAGTCATAGGAAGTAAATTACCTCTGGACTATACAGTGTTGTGGTCACACCTTACAAATCTCAAAGGATCAATGTAAGTTGTGATCTATGATCATAACTGCATGTATGTTTTCTTGAAATTTAACTGTACCCATATCTAAGCCCAATAACTATAGAACACAGAAGTACCCAGCAATGAAAACGAAGTAGGTGAAATTCAGTATGTTGCATACAATAAAAACAGCCCCCCCCCCAAGCATAGTAACCCACACCTATGTGTAGTCTGTGGGACCAAGAATAAGAGGCAATAGATCAACTCTCAGTCTTCAGTCTGTGGAGGTTGTTTGTAAAAGATCAAACTCACATATCAAAAATCAAGTATTAAAATCAGTTTTCAAAATCACTTATAGTAATTGAGGTTAATTGAATTTAATGTACACAAATGAGTTTTCACAGTGGTTAATTTCTAAAGTACGGGATGGATAAATTTAAATTCTTAAATTGTTTTAGGAAATTAAAAATTCATGGATTGCCACTGGGGTGCTTTTGTCTAGAAGGAAGACTTCCTGGCTCAAGTGTGGTGTGCTGAGCTTGGGAGGGTTGTGTGGCCGAGGCTGTGTAGTGATGTAACCTTCTGCATCTCTCTATCTTCAGGGAACACAAGCTTTGCTGAACTCCTCTACAGGTTCAGACACCTGAAAATACCAGTCCGAGCTTTGCTAAGACTGGCTCCTGTGCTGCTTGGGAATCCACAGCCGATGGTTATGTGACCACCTCTGGTGGTAAACCCACCCCAAAAACAACTGCGGCACAGAATCCTGATGGCAGCAAAGTTAAGGCAGCATTTCTGTTTTGTGACCAGTGGAACTCAGATGCATACACCTCACTGTGTTTAAAATCCATGTTGAAAATACTACAGATAACGCTGGTGCTGTCCACATGTCCTATGATGTATAAAACGTCAGACAGAACTCACTTTTGTAAATAAATATTTTTGGTTTTCAAAACTGTTGATTACTTTGGACTTCAGAGAATAGATTGACGGGCTGAGTTTTGAAGCCTTTGAACTTTAGTGGTTCAGGTTCTGTACTCAGAAGGGCAAGGCTTAAAAAGCCACATCGTGAGAGTGGACTTTCTGCTACTACAAGGGAGAGTTTCTTTGTTGTCTCTTACGAAACATTTATCTTCTCTACAATGAGTCTGTGCTTCCCATGGTGAGTGATGTCATTATTGGAGCAGATTTCTACTGAATGAGGAATTGCTCAGCATGGAGTACTGGACTGTGTCCAAGCCTGCCCTTGGTGCAGCTGTGGAGGCTGCAGCTCTTTGGAGGTAGCCAAGGTTAAAGGACACTCTAAGGGTGAGTCCCTATTTGAGTAGATTCAATGGCCTTTCAGAAGAGGAAAAGAGATGACTTTGCTCTCTGTACCATGTGATAACTCATAGCACAACTGCTCACAAGCCAAGAAGATGCCCTTGTGAGGAACCAGTCAGACAGTCTTGGACTTCAGCACCTAGAAGTATAAGAGATAAATTCCTGATGCTTAAGCCATCTTGTCGGGTACTTGGTTTTTGCAGCCTGTGCAGGCTAGTGCATGACACCTACTCAAAATACCTAAAATACAAAATTACCCCACAGAGGAGTGTCAAGAGGAAGTCAGTCTGTCTGAACTAAAGGTCTGGAAAGTGCTTTTGTATTCTGAGTTTCAGGACAGCTTGTGATGCCCCGTGTGACAGGAAGAATGCTTCTTCCACTCCATTTCAACCTGTGCTCACAGCTTTCTCTCAGATCAGTGGGACTGTAAACAAGTAGGAACTTCAAAATGCCTACTCAGTGATTTCCTGCTTGTTTCTGAAAAAACAATAGAAATTGCTCCACTGGGATTTGGTAATGTCCATCTGCCTGCCTGCCTGCCTGCCTGCCTGCCTGCTGCAAGGTAATTTGTGGCTGACTTTGAGGGCAAAATCTGTTTTCCTTCACTCTTAGATTAAGGATTGCAATTAAATGGCAGGTGGTGGTGAACATTCAATTTGCATCAATATTGAATCTACTGTCCAAGTTATTTTTCACTCTCAATTGTTAATGGTTGCCATGGGAGGACGTGAAAAAAGGACTGAATTCAAGGGAAACAGCATTGATGGGCCTGTTGGTCAGCTGGATGGGCACCAAGAAGAGACTCTAGTGCTCTTGAGTCAGCATGTTAGGATCATCAGATAAACTATTATATTTACTAGTTTCCAAATCATCCTGTGGGAACCAGTCCTACCATACACAGCTGCCAGCCTCCTGGGAACCACATTAAGGGAAGAGCCTGAGAAACACCTGAAGTGTTCTAGTGTCAAAAGTGGCATTTGTGACTGCAAAGGAAGGCTGATTACCCAGGACGTTGCTTCTCCTCCGATACATGTGGAATGGAGACACAAGGTGTAGCTGCTTTGAGTTTAGGTACTGTCCAACAGACAGACAATTGAGCAGCGTGCTCAGATTGTTCCCCCGAAGGGTACTGATGTCTGTGCTCCTCCCTCAAGGTGTGATGTGGGAGCAAAGGCAAACAGCTCAGATGCCAAGCTTCAGGTACACTGCTCCATCATAGTCCTCAGCATTCTGGGCTCTACCCAATCTGCTACACCCGGCCCTGCTCTCGTCTGCTGCTGCCTGCATGGATTCTGAGTCCAAGAGAATCAGAAACAACCCCTCAGTGTGAACTGAAAGGACTTGCTTTGGCAGAGCTTCTGGATATGCTGCAAAGCAGTTGGGCATCTTTGCAATCACACAGGCTTTTGTGTGTTTTCTTGGTGTTTCTCCCATTGACTTAGTCTATCACTATTGTTGACTTAGTCTATCGCTATTGATCATATCATATAGAGCATTTTGTTTAAGCCTTTGTCTTTTAGCTAAGAACACTTCTTTGGTAAACTTTTAATACTGCAATCTTTCTCCTTTAGAATATTTTGGAGTGTACTTTTAAGACTTTTTTTCCCTTGAAACATTCATATCTGAATTTTAAAACAGGAACTTCATAATAAATTTAGTAAGATTTATAGACACCTGCCAGATCTTAATTCCTGTTCTTTTATACTCCAATGCTTAGATGAGCTGTTAGCTTTTCTCTGTAGCTAATGGATGTCTCAAGTCTTTGCCTGTGGGGCTGCAGACCATGTCTTTTAAGAACTCAAGACATATTGGGTCATGCTGTCATGGTCACCTCATAGGTGGAGGGTGGGTAAAACAAAGACAAAATCCAGAACCTAGTGTTCCTAGTGTTACATGGTAATTTCCTTCTGATTGAAACATCCTTCCAGGAAGGAGGAGGAAGGGAGGCTCAAGGCACTAAACAAACATCACATGTCTCAGAAAACTGAAGCTTCAGAGCTACAAAGTGCTTCCCCAAGGCTGTAGAAATGGAACTGTATGGAACAGGACAGAAAGGAACAGGTTGACTGTTACCAGCAGAGCTCTCCAGAGGAGGCCTGGCTGCCTAGGAGAGGAGATTGCCTGCCTAGTCAAGCAGCCTGCAAGTTGTGTAGAGTTGTTACCCATGTTGAGGTGGGCTTTGGTGATTTAGCTGCTTTTGAGTCGTTCCTGCTTCTGGAACCCCAATAAACTCATTATATTGCTAAGTTGGACTTTGGCAATGTTATTACTTTGGTATGTCATTGATTCTTTGATGCATGGGTACATGTGTGTATAGAGAAAACCTCCTCTGTACTATATGGATGCTGTACCTGTCATTTAAAGCTGATTCGCCTGTAGCTGAGGCAGGAAATAGAAGGTGGGACATCTGATAGGCAGTAAGGATTCTAGGCTCAAGGCAGGCTGGGGAGGAGCTGACCACAGAGAAGAGGATGGTTGCATGCAGGTTGTTATTGGTTTTTACAGATGACACTCAACAGATAAGGCAAGAAATCCAAAACSTTTTAATTTCATATTCAGTTAATTGGAGTCCTGGATGGAAAGTGTGCTAGAGAGCGTTTGATTGAGGCCGGTGAGCATGCAATGACTCAGACCAGRAGAGCTAGTCCACCTGCTGCGGCTAGAAGGGACAAAGGAGCACCTTTAAGGTTACAACACTTTCTAGACTTTGGCACACGTGTTTCTGTGGGCCAAAGAAGACTTCCCCCTCATTGCAGCTGGGAAACAACTGCAACAGGCCACAGGGAAAGTGGCCGGTCATCCAGATCATGCAACCAGAATTCAGAGATTCAAAGAACAGCCCTCGGTGAAACCCTAAGGGCATGAGGCAGAGTGGGGAAAGGTCACAACATGTATTTGCGTGAATGTACACTGCACCCACAAGAGTCCAGGACTGCTGGGATCCAGAGACAGAAACAGATTTTTTTGCAATTCGCTCTTCGCACTAAACCTAGGAGCCAGGAACCACTGCAGTATCCTGAGCTGAACAGCAGAGGGAGACAAAGGAATCTGAGCACAGTGAAACTTGAGAAAGGTAAAAAATTGTATTTTAAAGCTAAAAAAGAATTGGATATTAAAGTTCACATATACATATAAGCAAATAAAAATAAATTTGCTGGGCGGTGGTGGTGCACACTTTTAATCCCAGCACTTGGGAGGCAGAGGCAGGTGGATCTCTGAGTTCGAGGCCAGCCTGGTCTACAAAGTGAGTTCCAGGACAGCCAGGGCTACACAGAGAAACCCTGTCTTGGAAAAACCAAAGGAAAAAAAAAAAAAGATAAAATTTAAAGATATAGGCATATAAAGATAAGAGAGACAGTAACAGGTTTTAAAGTTTTCTAATGCTCTTTGAAATGATTTCAAGATAGAAATAGAAGAGAGAAGAGAGATCATATTTGGCATCACATTAACAATCCTCAATTTAAACCTTAATTGTTTTGGCTTTTCATGTCCTCTCAAGGGATAAAACTTTAGAAAAAATTACAAAATTTTATAGATCAGACTAACTGATCTGTGTTTTAAACCTCTGCATTCCTGCTCCTTGATCTGGATGATGGACCACTCTCCTGTAGCCTGTTGCTGCTGTTCCCCAGGCAGGTCCCTACCAGCTGCACTGAGATGAGGGGCAGTCTTCTAGAATATCAGAGATGAAACAAAATGAGAGAAATACATTTTGGAAGCAAGCTTTAGAGGAAAATTTACAAAAAACAGATCAGACTGAGGAAAATGCTAAAATACCAGCGATAAAACAAAATGCAATTTGAAAACAAACTTTAGAAGAAAATTTAGGTTTATAAAAAAGATACAAAGATGATAATCTAGGAAAAGAATGAAAAATGGAAGCAAGTCTTAGAAGAAAATTTACAAAAAGTTCTTTAAAAAAAATAGATACTAAGAGACTCGGGAAGAACAGAACATACAATACCACCTTGTATCAAGACTGTAGGGCAGTATATATCTGGTAAGAAACCTAAAATGATTTTCCCAACCTTGATAAAGGAATTAGCAGATCAGGGATGAATTCAAATGGTAACCAAGATTTCAAAAGGTTTGTTTTTTGTGTTTTTTGTTTTTGTTTTTTGTTTGTTTGTTTTGGTGTTTGGTTTTTCAAGACAGGGTTTCTCAGTATAGCCCTGGCTGTCCTGGAACTCTGTAGACCAGGTTGGCCACGAACTCAGAAATCCACCTGCCTCTGCCTCCCAAGTGCTGGGATTAAAGACTGCCCAACTCTCGAAAAGGTTTAAGGAAGCAGTAAGCAAGTTATGGCTTACACACACCATATGTCAAACCTGTACTTAATAACTGGGCCACACAGAAAATCATATAATTCCAAAAGACTGGAGAGATTTGAAGACAGCTATCCTAGAGCCTGGCCCTCAGTTATAATGACTAACATGGTGGGAAGATGAGGCCTCGATCATGGAGCAATGAACTAGGACTAGAGGCATTGATATTGCTAAGGATCAGTGACAGTAAAGGTCCAYATTCTGAATTGAGAGTACAGATTACCCTCAATTGCTATTCTAGGACARTGTCACACAATAGCCTTAAATGCTTGGGACAAGGTTGAACAACAGGGATGAGCTGAAKCATTTACAAAGATAATCCTGGGTTCAAGTGAACCTTTAATTGACTATTTACAAAGATTAACTCTCTGAGTAGAGTAACGTCAGATCCAAATGCTAGAGAAAGTTGAATCTCTAGCTTTTGAGAATGATAATGCTGAATGCAAAAAGGCCATTAAACCTTTAAGAGCCAGATCTGCACTCCTTATGAATGGAATAAAACTACTGCAGACATGGAAGTAAATGCTATTTGGTTATAGTTAGGCAAACAATTACAGGAGATTTAAAAAACACAAAATGCCCCTTGTGGCTGTGAAAGATCACATTTCCCTAAAGGACTGTGAAGAAATAGTTCTTAAGGATAGATTCTTCTATAATAGTAATAATTCAGGGAAAAGGTTTCCTGTAAAATGTAGATGATGTGGAACAGTCATGTGGCTCATGAATGTAGGTCATCCAAGGATATCCAAGGCAATTAATTTCGGAAAACTGACTACGGGACTTTGCTCAAGACCCATCAAAAGACATGAGCCATTCATTTCTTGTCCACCAAGGAAAGATTATTCTGAAAAACAATTAGATAATTCAAAGTCTGATAAGACAAACAGCTGCTCAAGACTTAACCCACTTAATGGAGATAGAGTGGCTCTTAGGGAAATGAGATTCTAAAGATGCCAACAAAACAAATACCCTTCACCCATATTTTGGCAGACTACTATATAAGATAGGATCCTGAAGTTAAAATTACCATTAGATGCCCTTGAGATTGAAGAATTGGTAAATACTGAAGCAGATGTAACAATTTCCCAAGATTCCTGGAATTCAGCTTGGGTACTTCAAAAAGTTTCTACATAGCTTCTAGGGATTGGGACATAGTCTCAGGTAAAACAATAAAATGGATTAAATGTATAGAACCAGAAGGTCAAATAGAAAGGTTAAAGCCATGTGTGTCAGATACAGCCATGAAGTTATGGGGAAGAGATTTATTGTAACAATGGGAAATACAGATTAACTTTGCTCCAACTTTAAAGACAGGCTGTGAAGAAGGAGATGTTTCTGATAAAGAGATTAAAAGGTGAATTGAAGACAGTTACTGACTGTCCAAGCTGTCCATAAGTAGGATACAATAGAGGCTGACTCTTCAACTTTGTATGGGGAAGACACTGCTCATATAACGCTAGCTGCCTTACCACTAAATTGGCAAACTGTCAAACCTATTAGGATAGAACAATGGCTTATGACACAAGGAAAGTTACAGGCACTAGAACAGTAGTCCAAGAGCAGGTGGAGGCTCAGCATACAGAAGAGCCCACCAACCCTTAGAATTCTCAGGTATTTGTCATTAAGAAATCTAGCAAGCGGAGGATGTTGACAGATCTGAGAGCAATTAAGAAAATCACTCATTACAGCCTGAAATCCCATTACCTTTCTTGTTACCTAAGAAATGGCCTATTATAGTGATTGGTTTTAAAGATTGCTTTTTCACAATCTCTTTACATGAACATGATAGGGAAAGGTTTGTTTTCTCAGTACCTACTTTTAATAGAAGTTGTCCAATAAGGAGGCATCATCGGAAAGTCCTTGGAAAACCACAAGGAATGTTAAATAGCCCTACTTGATGCCAATTCTTTGTACAAGTCATTCGAAATAATTCATAAGCAGTTTCCTTAGTCCATAATTTACCATTATATGGATGATATTTTGCTGGCTGATTCAAATAGAGATACCTTAGAAAATATGTTTGATGAAATAAAGAGAATTTTACCTTGTTGGGGATTAACAAATTGCTCCTGAAACAAATACAAAGAGGAGGTTCTACTAATTTTCTAGGACATAAGTCTACAAAGGATTCAACCACAAAAAGTACAAACTAGGAGAGACTTATTAAAAACTCTTAATGATTTTCAAAAATTGCTGAGATATTAACTGGCTATGGCCTACAATTGGTTTCACTACTTAAGAGCTAAGTAATTTATTTCAAACCTTATGAGGTAATAAAGACTAAAATAGTCAAAGAAAATTGTCAGCTGAGGCTGAAAAGATAATTGCTCTAGTAGAAAAGAAACTACAGGCTAGACATATAGAATGTATCCAAATATGGCTGGTATCTTAGTTATTTTGCTTCCTAATCATTCTCCCACAGGAATTTTTATGCAAAGGGAAGATTATATCTTAGGATAAATATTTTTAGCACACAGAGTAAAAAAAAAATAAAAACATATATAGAAAAGATTTCTGAATTGATTCTGAAAGGAAAAATGAGACTTCATCAGTTAACAGGAATAGACCCAGCAGAAGCTGTGGTTCTTTTACTGGTGCTGAGATTGACTCACTATGGGCAGAACATGAACATTGGCAAAGAGCTTGCAATAACTTGGAGGGAGGTAATAATAACAAATACTTGAAGCAACTTTAGTTTATAAAGAAAACTAATGTGGATTCTCCCTTGTGTAGTAAAAAGGGACTCTAATCTCTGGAGCCCCTACATTTTATACTGATGATGTAAACATATAGACAATGAGCATCAGAGGACCAACTTGATTCTTGACTTATGTTTAAATTTTTCTTAAAATGTATGTGTGTGAAGGTACATGTGTACCACAGAATTCTCACTTGTTTATGTGTTTGAATGCTTCTTTGAATGCATGTTCATGTACCACATGCTTGCAGTGCCCCCAGAAGCCAGAAGAGGACATTGGATCCCCTGAGACTAGATTTACAGATTGTTGTGAGCTTCCTTGTAAATGCTAGGAATTGAACTCAGATTCTCTGCAAGAACAGGCAATTCTCATGGCCATCTCTCCAAATCCAAGAGAGATTTGAGAGTGGGCCTTTACCTTCTTTCCTGTTGGGGCATGGTCTCTCTTGTTTCTGTTGTGTAGCATACTCTAGGAATCTAATTCACATCAGGTTTTCAGGGTGAGTGTTCTCCTGAGCCCTACCGGCTCCATTGAATCACCCTTATTGCCTGGCTTTCCTCAGGTTCCGAAGGCCTTGGATGCTCTAAGCTGCCTTTTCTTCCTCTGGCCTCCAGATGGCACTCTCATCTTGGGGTTGCCAATTACTTGTCCTTCCTATTCCAAGCATAGTTTTTAGTGCTTCAATATAATCTTTGAAGCAGTGAAAAGCTAGATTTTTGCTTTGTGAGTCAATTAGGGTCCTTTTTAGCAAAACATATTTATTAATAAAAATAATGTAGCCAAACTACCATTAAGTAAAACAACAGAACCAAAACATAACAGAATATATCTCAAATAATGGAACCAGTATAATGCTCCTCGGCCATGTGGTCCATGTGTAGTATTTATTTCTTATTTTAAGTTTCTATTTGATCTGCTTTCTTTGCTCTTTTGATACCTATCCATGCTTTGCACTTATGATGGCTCCACTTCTCCAGGCCCTCTTTCCCATCCTTTGTCTTCCAACCTTTTGTTTCCAGTGTTGGTGGTACCCTTACCCCTGCCTACTTTACCTCTTCTCTCCCTCCTCCTGGGTCCTGACGGCTGCTTGTTAAGTCATTAGGGCATGCAAGTTGCATATTAAGTCACTTCTATTCCTACTTTTATTTCAGCCTCACATCTCTACACTAGAATGCCCAGTACCTCAGGGCTTCATCTCAGATTTCCCCACAAATTCCTTCATTGGATAATCTGATAGACTGTGCAGAAAGGACTCTGAAGACAGCTTCCCCAGGAATGTCATCTCGGAAAGCCCTTCATCCCCCGATGTAAGTCTCCATGTCTCTAGCCTGAATTATTCTTTCCCCATCTCAGTTATCTCTTCCTGGTCCCCACTCCCCTCCCCCCACTGCCACCATCTCTTGACATTCTTCAGTTGTCTAGGACTCTCAAGCTTTCCCCTATAACCTTCCTCTTCCTATCTTGCTCTCCAAAAGTACAGCTGTCCTTGAGTGTCCTTCCAAATTGCTGTGAGACCTTGCCCTGGATACTCGGGGCATCTTTGTAGGGTACCCATTTGAAGGCAGAGGACAGTGATTCCTTGGCTGAGGGCTGCTTGTTCTCACTGGACTTTCCAGCCTACATCCTGAGGAGGGTTGGAGGTGGGTTGCTGCCATTGTACAGATACTGGATCCTAGGGATAAGGCAATGGCTTCTTGGCAGGGAAGAGGCTAGTAAGGGTAGGCAAGAACTAGACAAAGGAAAGTGCAAGGAAACTCTTAAACATTTCATATACACTACATGGAAGAAAAGAACTGGGGAGCTCAGTGGTCACTCACCTGTCTATGAAGGACAAAACCCTAGGGGTCCTGAATACTATAGCATTTGGAATTTAAAGATTCCCAATGTGGTTGCTTTTGACACTCAAATAAAACCTCCAGTGGTTAATCTTTGACCAACTAGCTGACTGTTGAAGACAAGGTTCCTGCTTTCCTCTTTCTCTTTTTTAATTGTTCAGGGTTAAAATAGATGGACACACCCTGCAATATACAGGCTATCTAGTGAGTTGTTTTAGCATAACCATATGCCTAGACAAAGACTCTTGAACATTTCACTAGAATTCTCTCTCTACTTCAAGTAAATCCAAATAGAAAGGGAAATTTCAACCAAAGAGACTGTGCCTTGGAGTGTGATGCCAGACAGGGTTGTCTCTGTGCTATGTAGTGGTTGTCTTCTTCACAGGATTTCCTGCCCATTTGCTTTGTTTTGTTCCTTGCAATCTCACCGTTTTCAGAGACTAGCAATGTCAGGACTTCATTTGCCCATGGAAATGTGTGACCTGATCACATCCTTCACAGCCCATCTCACAGAACCTTCTTTCATGTGGGAGCAAAACATAGAGAATCCAGGAGCCAAGGTTGGAATTTCTATTCTTTTCTCCCAGGAACCACACAATAAAGTCTCTTCTCCAGAGTGGATTCCTCTAGTGTTTTTTTTTTTTTTTGTTTTTGGTTTTTCCCCCCAAGGCATATTTTTAAATGTCACCTGAGCTCAAATTGGATGTTACCTAGACAACACGATGTGAAAGTTAAAAAACAAAACAAAACAACACACACACACACACACACACACACCAAAAAACAGACATGCAAATTGAAACTTTGTGCCATGGATTGCATAGTCCTGTGATACAATCCACTTGGAGCACTGGGCTTTATACACTTTCTGTACCTTAGTGGTGCTCATGTGATCTCATCCAAGAGGAAACCCCAAGATGGAAGATAGCACAGCTTCCTCCCATGTCTGTATACCCTAGAATACTGCTTCAGGGACCCAGAGGACAGAGATAGCCCACATATGTGCAGCTCCCTGCTCCATGACTGTGCTAATGGTCTCATTAAGGGGCGCCCTGGCATACCCAGCTCCAGACCCAATGGTGTGGGTTCTGGTTCTGGATCTGAGAGGGAAATGAGGTGAGTCCAAGAGGATGAGCCCGTCCTTGCTCTTCCTGGGTAGGACCCTGTCTACCCTTTCTCCTGGCTGAGCCCTGGCAGACCTCTACACACTGCTCTGGTGTGACCCAGGCTTGGAAGAACTCTTCTGCAGCCTTAGGAAGTCTTTGTACAAGTCTTGCCAGGTATCTCTGCCCAGCAAGATGCTCCCCTTAGGTATGGGGTCATCCTTTTCCGTTCGCAGGCAATGACGGGAAGTGCATGTCCTTAACCACAACTCCTAGACCAAGGCAGGGCAGTTTTGAGAAGTTACAGTGGGGCAAGTACAGATCTAAGAGACAAGGTAGGTATAGGGAAGCCGTATCTTCAGAGTGACCTGAGTCTACAGGGACCCAAGGCATTCTCAACACTATGTTCGTGTGCCTGAGTGGTGCTCAGCCGAGGAAAAGGGAAGTCCTCTTTCACAGTGGTGTCTTCCTTCAGGTAACTCAGTCTATAGCGGGCTACTGGTGATTGCCAGCATGTCTGTCCATGACCTCAAGTCCTGTCTCCCCTTACCACCTGGCCACTTGAAGATTTCAGTTGTGTGTTGAGTCACCACCTGGCACACGGAAGGATCCCGATGGAGTGATGGAAGCTGTATCAGTTGGGGTTTGGACAGATTGAGAGCTAGTCCTCAGGAGATGCTCACAGGGCCAGGAAGAAGTAGATCCTGTTGTAGGGATGTCCAGGCAGCCCAAATAGGCCAAAGTATTCCACCACCATGGACAGCATGTACTGTGAGCAGACTGCTAATAAGAGGTGGCGAATGGACAGTGGACATGGGACAAAATATCTCAACGGACCCTGGGACCATTCCTTTGCCATGCCAGAAGTTTCACACATGAAGAGACTTGCTGAGGGGTCTAGAAACCTTGTGAAGAAGGAGTTCAGGGACAATAAAGACGGGCAGTGTGACCTCCCAGGAGATCCAATATAGGACATTTCTTTTTCTCCTATCTCTAGGAATTACTCCTTAGACCCATCCTCCCTCTCTGGTGTTGCAGGTGCCTTGAAGAAAATGTCAGCTGCCAAGATGCTCTGAATCACAGCATCCTAGGCAAAGGAAGGAGAGTAAGGAAGGCTGAAGGTGCCAACTAGGAGCTTAATGGTCACGTGTGGGCTTTCCTCTCCATGGATTCTTTGGCCACTAAGAGCGGCAGCTGTTTCTGGGTGAAGTAGCCACCTCTGCACAGAAGGTCCTCAGCCCAGTATCACAAACCATGTTTGCTTCTCTCATTATCACACACATATTGAATGTTAAATCTGTTAAATGTTATTGTTGTAGATCCTTGAATGTGGCAAATGGTGGAATTTGATCTGTTTCTCTGCGGTTCTCAATGTTTAATGTATTTTTATATTAAAAATTTTATCTGCCTGTAATTTGTCAGCCTATTGATGCATGAAGGGAGACTCCTTACACCTTACATAGCTGGTGGTCCTTGAATCTGTGCCACCTAGGTTTATTCTGAAGCCTGGAGGAAGCCAGCTTCCTCAGAGCCAGCCCTAGGCATTTCCCCAGATCACAGAACACACCTAGAAGCCCGCAGAAGGCCTCTTGGTCCTTGGGCCAGTAACTGGGATTTTCCTTCTTGTTTATCCAGAGTTTCATCCCCCAGTGTATGCTCCACAGTCCCCCTGCTCCTCTTCTACTTCCTGGAGAACTTCAACTCTGAAACAGCCTCACTGATGGCTTCAAAGGCMTGCAGACCACTCTTCTGGAAAGAAAGAAACAAAACTCTATAAGTAAGTGCTTCCTGGCCACTACTCTGAAACTTAGACATCATCTCGTGAGGACAAGGTGACAAGAGATCACTCAGCTATCACTTCAGGGACAAGGAAGTTCAGGGGTGATAGAGTATGCATACCTCCCTTGACATCCACCAACTTGCTTTACCTCTGGCCACTCTTCCTCTTGGTTCTCTCCTCAGGGACAGTCTGTGCAGAAGCATCATTACAGCTGACCTGAGGAGCTGCAGGGAGAGAGGACCCCACATAACCATGAAAGAGGACCACCCGGGCAATGGTTCCTACTTTCTAAAACATGGTGAAGAATTTGAATGTGAATTCTGAGGACATGAAAGGAATGATCAGTGTCTCCCCCTCCCCAGCCCCCACACACCTGTCCTTACCTACACAAGAGGCCAGGAATTACATTACTATATACTGTTCTTTGTCAAGTATGTGCTGCTCTCTGGCTCGGCTTTCCATGGATCGATTATCCTGCCTGCAGGATGCATGCCTCTGTGGAGAGGCATGTACAGATGAATTTGTTGGGCTTCTCTTCTGTCATAGTTACAACAATGAGCAAGGGATTGTCCCCCTGGCACATCAGGATGCCCCTTGCAGTGCACCTCTAGAACTTGACTTTAAGAGTTGAGCTGGTGGTGAGAGGAAGCTTGGTTTCTACCCCTCATTCACCTGGACACCAATGGTGAAGAGAACTAGGAACACACCTTCCATGGACACTTCCTTCTTTGTTGCTTCTCATGCTTTGGAGCCATCTCTGAGGCAACCGGTGTGGACATAAAAGAATCCTGTCTTCTCTTGGTCATCTCAGAACAGCCACGACTCAGCCTGATTCTAACCAGGCTATTTCTTTCTGCTTAACCTGCTTCTTGGAGAAAGAATAAAGTAATAGTTACAGTCTTTCTCTCCCTCCCTCCTTCGTTCTTTCCCTCCTTCCTCCCTTCCTCCCTCCCTCCCTCTCTCTTTTCCTTCCTGTTTCAAGTGTTGGGAATCTAATGTAGGGACCCATGCATGCTGGGGAAGTACACCCCCCACAATTCTTGATCCCTCGCTAAACTTTAGATGCTACTTTGTACAGTAAGAATACCTCACTTAGACTTTATAATGTCAGGCATGAAGTATAATTCACCTGGTTTACAGATGATAAAATGATTATACACAGTATAAAACTTGCCTAGGGTATGGACCTTGACTATAACAGGCCAAAAACTGAATAGTAATGCCATTCTTTGCCAAGCATAGGCTGTTCTCTGGTGTTTCTTTTCTGTATTATTCTGCCAGAACTCTTGTCTTCTGCTGTGTGTCAGTTATATTTCCAAATAGGGCCAGGCCACCCAACCTCATGTGCTGGTTGTCTTATCATTTGTTTTTATCTCTCTATAAACTAGAACAAATCCAGGTGTAATTAAGTCTCACTCTAAAACAGAATCCTGATGACACAACTGCTTGCCCTGTGATTGCCTCTCAAGGCAGTCATGGTGGACAAGGTTCCTGTAGACCACCCTCCCTGCTTTCTCTTTATTTTTGCTCTTTTGCTCACATATGGCTCTCTGTTTCCCCTAATCCCAAACCTGTTTTCACTCCCACTGTATCACCAGTTGTTCATCCCGAAACTCCAACAGATCCCCGACACCCCAAGACTCTCTGAAGGAACACAGCTGAGCACCTGACATCCAGCTAGCACAACATTGGGTGACACTCACCCATGTGAGCACCTGCTCTGCTCTCTCAAGATCTAGGCCTTCCAGGCGTATTCAGAGTTGATCCAGAGCTCAGTCTCACAACTGTGAGGAGGGCAGTGATGGTAGCTAAGTGAGTTCAAACATTCTGAAGGTGCTGATTGAAAGGAGAGGCACTGACTCCACATCCCCAAGACCAAGTTCTCAGCATAAAGGAGATTTATTCGCCTCAGAGGGACAGAGAGTGCAGAGAATAAGAGACAAATACAAGAGATAGAGGATGAGGAAGAAGGGAAAGGGAGCAAGGGAGAGGGAGGAGGGGTATTTGTTCCAGAGAAACAAAGGATTGCCTCTGGATAGAGAGGAGAAAGAGGTGGCCCATAGGCAAATGACAGTTTATAAAGGTGAAAAGGGAAAGCCCATGCCAGGATGAGGTGTTTAATTTTAATTGTACATGTTAATTAGGTGAGCCAAAGGTGGCTTTTGGTTGCTGGACTTCAATGCTTTGGTATCTGGACCTTGGTAGTCAGCTTCAGGAGGAGGAAGTGGCAAAGTAAGGGAATGGATCTTGGGGGCTAACTTTAGGGATGTAATCTAACAGTTTTTAGCAGGGCAGAGGGAATGGGGTGGGGGGAAGGACAAGGCCTGCCAGAGCCCCAAGTGCTCCCCGGACTCGAGCTGGCCAGAGTCTCTTCACTGATGACATACCATTCCACCAGAACTTACTTGCTGGTTTGTTGAAGAAACATACTCCAGGAACAGGCCATGGGCAGCAGAGGTAAAGGTGGCATCTCCTCTGAACCCTCAAGAGATCTCTTATCCCCATAAAACTTTTATATTTTGATATAAAGACTCACATGCATTTGTAAGAAGTGATTCAGGGAGTTTATCCATTCTTTCACTGCATTTTCCATTTTGGACACTTTCATAACTGTAGCACACTATTCCTGAAGAAAGGAAGATTTCATTGCTGTGTCTGCACTTCCAGAGTGAGGACTGAGTCTGAGCCAGTAGTTCACCATGGCCTCCGGGGGCAGGGCTAGTCACGCCCATCCGGCTGTTCCTCACCACCCTCACGTCTCCAGTTCCCCCTCTCTTCAAGATGCTCAAACTGCTGTTTCTCCTTGTCTCCCATCTCTCCACCACAAACTTGCACATCATAGTGACTCCCCCGCCCATAGTGACAGGACAGGCAGGGTGGGCAGACCTCCACGTGTCTTCGGCCCACCCACGCTGCCTGAGGGCAGGTGATCCTATTTTCTTTTTAAATTATGCACACACACACACACACACACACACACACACACACACAC
>BDUI01000435.1:33482-47293 GCA_002335545.1 Apodemus speciosus | reverse complement strand
AAAAAAAAAAGACAGTGGCAGAGCTTTAAGTATGGTGTTTATGGGATTCTGCTCATTCAAGGAGGAAAAATACAGTTTGAAAATAGTTGCCTGACCTGTTCTGTGCACTCAAGGAGGGTGGGGGTGGGAGAGTGGTGCTGATGCTGGGGTTGGGTCAGAACGTTGCCGTGGGTCGTACACTCTTTCTCCTGGTGGTTAAACCTGTTTGTTCTGGTTTTAAAACAGTTCATACTGTTCACCTGTGTTGCCGAGATGTATTAGGGACAGCATTTTGCAGAAGTCAGAGGAAAGAAACCTTAGAGGGATATTTCACTGTTCTGTGCCCCTTGTCACCATAACTGAGATTCCCCTTGAAAGATGCTAAAAGCCCTTAAGGGAAGGGAACTGGAGGGCACAGGTAATGTGAAGGGGAAGAGCGAAGGGGTGTTCAAGTGGAGACTAAGAATATAACAATGTAATATTGTAATGTATGTAATAATGAAGTATATTACAGGAATGTAATAAAAGGGAGTTGGGGGATTATTCTCTTTCTGGAAGCCACAAGTCACCAAATAAAAATCCCAGTATCAAATCTGAGGTATTTTCTCTCAAGTTATTGGTCAGAGATCTCCTGGAGTCCCCCAAAACAACACAGACTCTTGCCGTGTTCTTGGTTGCCCACGAGAACTTTGTAAGACACTACTGCTGAAGGCATCCTACACATAGTCACGCGACATGGAGACATTAATTGGTGCTGACCAGGAAGTCTCCTCCCCGATAACAAACTCCCCTAATATCAGAAGGTGCTATGTAGGCTGCTTTGGTGGGGCACTGATAGTCTCACCCAGCTACCAAATCTGTGAGTTATAATAATAAATGGTGTGGGAAGAGAAGCCCATAAGTGAACAATGGTCTGAATGTTATGAGGTAACCACTTTCTGATTGTATTTAAGGCTCACTCTACAGGAAGAAACATACCTGCTACTGTGAAACTGGCCAAGAACCTGTGACTGAGAAATTCACGAGACCCAGGGGTGAACCTACTACTACAGGTCTGCTAAATGGACCAAAATGCTTTCTACATTTGYATCTGCTTATATACACAGATCAGTGCAGCTCTCAGACCTCTTCAGAGATGATTCCCACCCATTTCCCCTCTCGGCCTGTGGATGGTGATCAGATGCTCACACCTGAGAGGTGCACTTCCTGGTATCAACACRGTGCTTAGGGTTCTTGGGCGCCATGGTCTCAATGTGAAATGTCAAAGTGCAGAGGATAATTTTCAGTACTTAGCCTTAAATGGGGCATCTAAGCCATACCCCAAAGCTCAGGGATCCTTGCAGAAATAAGAGAAGACAGACTGCTGGAGCTGGGGGCGGTGTGCCAGCACTTGGACCCAGATCCAGGAGCTAAGATGCAGGAACCATGTTTGCTACATTTTGGGTTTTACTTTTTTCCTGAATTTTCCTTGATATCCACCCATTCCCTTCTCTAGCAAGGAATATTTACTTTGTGCACAGCCCTTGGATGTTGGTAACTCTTTTTAAAAGTTCTTTTACATGGGTTCACAATTAGGGCATTACCTGTGTCTCAGGCGGAGGCTTTGGACTTCTGAACAGCATACGGATGCTTAAGGTTATTCCTCAGATCCAAACGCGAGATGACTGTTAGCGCAAGGGCTGGAGTATGATGACCCTCATTTGGAATGTCTCCACAGGCTCCTGTGTTTAAATACTTGACTTCCACCAGCTGGTGACACTATTTTGGGACTTTGTGGAAACTTTGGGACTTTGGCCTAGCTAGCAGAAGTAAGTTGCTGGGGGTGGCCCTTGAAGGCCATACTCACTTGGATGTTAGCCCAAGCTTTCCCTTTCCTAAGCTAAGATGTGAACAAACTATACAGTCGACTCCTGCTGACACAATGGACTCCATTTCTTGAATCAGGAGCCAAATAAAACCCTTCCTCTGTTATGTTGTTTCTGTCAGGTTTTCTGTCATAGCAACAAGCAGCTCTGGAAGGGGGTTTCCACAACAAACGCATTGTGGAAGGACACACATGACCTGATGTGAGATGTCACATGACCTGATGTGAGATGACTTGTGACCTGGTTTGAGTTGAAACAAGCTCTTTCCGTGGGAGTCCACAAAGACAAGAAGGACAGGGACCATGGAGAGGTGATTGCTAAGGTCTACATCGGAGGTGGGACCCTGAAAGGCAGAGAGGGACTGAGTGACAGAGTGGATGTAAGTAGTGTACGGAAAGGGGTGGTCCTGATGTCAGCTTGCAGCCTGTGCACATGGCTGGAGGAGCAGACATCTCAGTGGAGAGCACTGGGGGGAGGAGCAGGCATCTCAGTGGAGAGCACTGGGGGGAGGAGCAGGCATCTCAGTGGAGAGCACTGGAGGGAGGAGCAGGCATCTCAGTGGAGAGCACTGGAGGGAGGAGGCTGAGTCAAGCGTGAGGCTTGATGGGCTTGACCTTCTGCAGATAGTCAGCTGGAGAGACATGCAGTGCATTGGGGGAAGTGCCCAGTGCTAAGCAAAGAGGTGAAATGGCCCGGGAATGTGTTTGTGAGCTGCCCCATGGGGTGCTGGGAACCAAACTCTGGTCCTATACAGGAGCAGCGAGCACTCGTAACTACTGAGCCATCTCTCTGGCTTCAGGCATCATCCCTATAATGTCCATTACAAAGTCCAGTTGTGTAAAAGGTAGATGCTGACTGTAGGACTTCCACTGAATCGGAATGCATGCTGTCCGGATGCCCTGGAGTTGAGAGAGCCATGGAGGGGTGCTGCTTCCCGGCTTGCTCCTCATGGCTCACCCAGCCTGCTCTCCTATGCATCCCAGGACCGCCTGCTCAGGGTGGCACCACACACAGGCTGTATTCTCCCACATCAACCATCAGTTAGAGAAGAGTGCCCACTGATTTGCCTATGGGCCAATCTGCTGTCGACAGTTCCTCAATTGAGATTCTCTCTTCTCAGGACTTTCTAGGTTTGTGTCAAGTTGACAAAACCCAAATAGCATAGCAAAGGAACATCAYAGGGGAGGACCCCAGATCACAGCAGCAGAGAAGGGGAAAGGTTGGAGGCCCCCCTTCTGCCCTTTCCCAGACCACATTCAAAGCCACTGATGCTTTTCAGAAGTCTGAGGTCAGAGTGTAACTCTGTGGCAGTGTACATGCTGAACAYGAAAGAGGCAAAGGTCGGATCCACATCTGCAAGGGAAGGGGCAGGGAGACAAAGCTCGGTTGGTAGAGCGCTTGCCTAGCACGCACGAAGCCCTGGGTTCATGTCTAGCACTGCAGACACCCCCAGTGGTGGGACATGTCTTAATTCCAACACTTGGGACCTGGAGGTACAGGGTCAGGAGTTCGAGGGCATCTTTGTCTTCAAAGTGAGTTCAAGGGCAGCCCATGGTAAAGGAGACTCTRTTTTTAAAAGAACGAAAAAGAAAACGGGTTATCTCTGCTTGCCACAATGATGTGCAGGGTTCATGAGGAATGGGAGGCATCCTTGCCCTTAGAACCATCCTAYTAAATTCTTGTTCCGAGGAGATGAACACAGACAGAACATGGCAGAGTTYGTCTTCTTCAGAGCCTGCCAGCCAAGAGTGCACCAAAACTGCCCCTGAAGTCAGATCCAGGGGACCTGAAATTCATTCTGATCCTGTGTAAAGTCTGTGGTCACTAACACAGACTTGGAGGCTCCACTGTGTAAGAAATGTAAACCAGAGATAGCCCAGAAGGTGCCTTTTCTGTAGCTCGAGGGGCAACCAAGTGGGCATCTTATTTCTCWAGTATCAATCAACACAGAGGGAAGAGAACCAGATGCTGGTGGTGAGAGAGTATGGGTTCAACTGGGGCTTCCAGGGTCCTCAGCCTGCCTGGGGCTTCCTGGGGAAGAAGAGCTCAAGAAGGAGTCTGAGAGGCAGCAGCAGTTATTTGAGGGTGCAGTCAGACTGCAGTTGGGCCCAGCATGCMTTGCAGGTTCCTCCAGCTGCTGACTTTGTGATCCAAAGCTTGTTCCATGTAAACATGAGATGCAGATCTCAGGCCCTAAACAGAAGGCTTTTCGTAAGTGAAGCAAAAATGAAACTTAGAAATGACTGTCCTCAGTCCTTCCTCCAGCCATCCCCCAGCAGCAGAGAGCATCCCCAGCTCTAYCTGACCCAGCAGGAGGCTCAAACCAATCACATCTGCTGGCAAAGCYTGGGTCTTCTGCCCCGTGGTTTGTGAGGAGGATACAAATATCACAAGTTGCAGAACTCCTGAGAACTATAGCATTTAGTGTTGAGGTGGGTCCGGCTCAGGCTCTTCACTTCCAGGGCTGGCAGTATGGGGCAATGGCTGAGGCCGCACAGCTACTGGCTGGTGCTGACTCTGCCAAAGGGTTGCAGGGAGAGCTCCAGCTGAAATCACTGTGCTAGTTACAAACCTGCACCATCTTGGGGCAGCCACCCGCCCTCGAGGTACAAAATGGGAATTCTAGTGTCGTTTATTTTGGCAACTAGGTGAGGGGTTGCTGTACTTGTACACTGCCAGGAAAACCATAGTCCTTATTCTATTTTTATTAGTGGCTTCAATGTCTTTTCACCAAAATGGTGATTTATTCCTACTTGTGAATCTGTAAATGGATTGARCAAACATTTTCCAGGCCCCTTTCTGTTGTACACCGAAATCAGACAAAACACATGCTAGATCCTGGCACGCCCAGTCTCCACATTGAAGCTGTGTTGAAGAGATGGTGACGGGACCTCAGAGAATAGAAAGTATCAAGAAAGGAGTCTGGGGAGAGTGCTCTGTGTGGCCAGGGACAGGTCAGCAGGCCTGAAAACAGAAGAGTTCTGAGTTCCGGTTATATAGACTCTGGTGGCTGCCAGAGAGAAACAGAGTTACAGGCCATGGATGGCATGGTCCATAGAGGGAACCCTGGACATACAGGTCTCTGCTTCCCACCCCAGCTGTGCCATGCGACTGAACACCCATGAGAAGCTCACTTCCATTCTTGGGCCTTGGTATCCTCCTCATCAGATCGGCGGAGAATTCAAGCAGATGACATTTCTTCATTGTCTCCACCCAGTCCTGTCTGTAGTCTTCATACTACCATCAGCAACACAGCTTATTGACTGGCCCACTGGAGCATGCTCCAAACACTGCATCACTCCCCGTTCCTAGACAGTAGGACATTTATTTTTCTAATGACTGAGCCTGTTGGGTCTCAGGGTAGTMAGGCRTATGATGAGGTACAGTTCATTGACCTTACTTTACCAACCTTAACAGGGAGACCATTAGAGGACAGGAGCTGAGGCAGGGGCATGGAACATCAAGACCAGTTGCTGGGAATAGGGCAGGATGGAAGCAGCCTGAAAGACTCAATCAGATAGAAACACAGAGGTAGAAGGGCAGGGAGCCAGGAGATGGCTTTTGGCACTCAAGCCTTGAGAACACCCCTCTCCGCTTTGTGAGCCCTGGGTGGAATCGTCGGCCTCTTCAGTTCCTGTTCATTGTCTGTATTGTGGGTCACTTAATAGTGTTGTTCTCACAGGGTATCCAAAGGACCAGGTTAAAAAATCTTATGGAAACACGACGCAAGGATGTGAAGAATAAGAATAAGTGCTCGCTGTTGTTTCTGAGACCTCGAGTTTCTCCTATTTAAAAAGGAAGATGGCCATAGCTATTTCTGCTCTGGAAAGAAAATGAAACAGGGCGACGTGTGTGAAAGTAATTTGGAAATGTAAACACGCAGTGCAGTATTATTGTTGGCAGTCTACGCTGGGCTCTCGCTGGGCAGGTGGAGGGAACATTAAGGACATGGGGGATTTTATGTGTTGAGTTAGGAGAACAAGATAAAGACTCACACGRTCACAAAGGAAAAAAAGTGGTCTTAAATAAAACCGTTTTCCCCACCAGATTTGTGGAAAGAACATAAAATCCTCCTCCCCCCACCCCCAGCCCCRTTATTGGCCTTGCGTTTAATGAAAGAAGGGGAAACTCGATTTTAAAAGCTGGCTGGTCACACCAGCAATGTGTGGGGAACATCGGCGAGCCAGCTGGAGGGAAGCCTTTTGGAGGTTCCTCGTCTTCGTAGTCCATTACTGAAGAATGCTAATCTCTGGTATTCTATTAAACACATAGAGAGCATCACTTGCGGTTAGCCATTGGATGTCCTTGGCTAAACGGGGCTCCAYGTGTGTTTCCCCGTCCAAGTCTTGCTAAAGGGTGGTCCTTGGTTAACATATACATATTCACTCACCAGGGGGGAGCCCCCAAGCCTTGCTTCTCAAGGTTTTGTTCGCAGTTTCWTTACATAGATGCTGATGAGGTTGTTGCCATGTGACTGAACTCCGTGCCTAGTGGCCTCTGCTCCATGGAGATACAGGATTAGGGCTGAGCATTTCAGCTCCCCTGTCATGTACTTGGCTTTCYAACTAAGCCAGCTTCTCCCTTGAAACTATCCAAAGGTCGCCGTCTTAACGTAAACTTAGATTAAGTTACTGCTGAAGTTACTTAAAGACCTGACAAGAAGCAGTTTAAAAGTTGAAGGATTTATTCTGGCTTAGAACTTGAAGGGATTATTCTATCTTGGTAGGGAAGCCTGGTGTCAGGAGCCTTCTGGTCACTTGCATCCATAAACAGGAAKTAGAGAGATGAATGCTTGTGTTCAGCCGGGGACCCCAGCCTATGTGATGGTGCTGCACACATTTAGTGTAGATCTTCTCTYATCACTGACCTAATTTAGAACATCCTTTACTAAYATGCCCAGAGATTTATTTCTATGATGATACTAAATGTTATCAAGTGGACAATCAAGATTAAACATCCYAATGRACAATAAAGACATCTCCACACTCAGACRCTTGCSGTGGCRTTAGAGGTTCTGGGTCAGGAGCAGAGGGCAAAGAGTCTGCACTCACAGCATGGGTTGGTACATCCCAGAGTGGTGGGTCACATCCTGGCTCCTCTCGCTGGGCAGGGCTCTGTTCTTTCAGAACYTGGCACTCTTTATTAGTARGACTAYGGTAGTGACAAGACTATRTCTAAGAAYGATATCACAGAATTCCATGGATGGAGKTGGTAAAGACTTGAGGTAGTGTGTCTAGCCTACAGTTGGGAAAGAAAGAACAGGATTCAGGGCAGCAGGAGAGCTCAGTGTGAAGGGAGGGACACTGCACGGTTGACACGTGGCTTAGAGCTCTGCAAAGGGAAGGCTGGGTAAACAATGTATGCAGCATTCAGAATACACTAAGAAAAAAGAGTTTGTCAGGAAATCCAAGATCTCAGAGCATGGAGTGGGGGGGGGGGTGGCTCAGTGGGCAAAGCACTCACRGCTCAAGCCTGAGGACCTAAGTGTCGGTCTCCAGAAACCACAGAAACTCTGGGGGTGGCAGCAGGTACCTGCAACCCCAGGGCTGGGTGGGGAGGGTAGCAGAGGGAGNGCATGAGACACCTTGGTTATTTTGCACACTGGCTTAAGGAACGCTATCGCGGTAAGTCAGTGAGTGATAGCGCTTCATGAAGAAACCAGTTAGACCTTAGCCCTTTGGCTCATAGTAGAGCCACCTTCAAGTCAGGTGACACTCAGCAGTAGTGAGAGTGACAGGGAGGTTATCCTGGRGGAAACAGTGCATTTGTCTGTGCAGYGTGGGRRGATAGAGTAGGAAAGACTGCTAACCTGCAGGGTGAACCCTCCCTGCCTGCCTACAGCTAGCTATCTCGGGGYGGGAGGACAGAACCAGCCTGAACCAGTTTGTTCTTAGGACTGTGTTGTGTGRACTTTGTAGAGGTGTTTTCAGTCATTGCTCTGATTAACCCATGCTGGGGAGACAAAGGTTGTTGTCTCCAATAACAATAACAAAGATTATTGTTCCTTAATCCATTGTACAAARTGACCRAGATGCCTAATGCCAGGTGTGTATAGATATTTGTGTATATGTAGGTGTTGGTCTGTGCATGTGAACATGTATATGTATGTATATGCATGTGCATTTATGTGCACATGTGTATGTGTGTATGTGTTTATGTGTGGCTATGTTTATGTCTATGTGTGTATATGTGTTTGTATATGTGTATATATGTGTGCATGTCTGTATACATATCTGTGTGTGTATGTTTCTGTGTAGATACGTTTATGTGTGTATGTCTGTGTGCCTGTGTGTGTGTCTCTCTGTGTGTGTGTGTGTGTGTGTGTGTGTGTGTGTGTGTTATCCTTTGCTCTGTAAAGAGAAGACCAGCCAAAAGCAGGCCTGGAGTCCCTAGAGCCTTCTTACACTCAAGTGTTACCTACTCCTTTAAATTTTATTTATTTAAAATTTACTTTTTAATGTGCAGGTGTGTGCAGTGTGTATGTTCCTAATGTGTGTGGGCTTGTGTGCATAATGTTGTACATGCATGTGTGTGCATGCACAATGTTGGCTTTAGATGTTTTCCTTGGCTGYTCTGCTTTGAGGCCAGGTCTCTCAGTTGAACCAGATACAGATGCTRTGGGCTAGTATAGCCAGCCAGCTTGCTCTGGGAGAGCCCTGGTATCAACCTTCTGAGTGCTGGAATTATAGGCATGTTGGCATGGACRTGCCAGGCTGAATATCTGAATACCAATCCTTACACTTGAATTCATCTACTGGTCTATTCCCTTAGTCCCTTCCTTGTCCTGTTATTAGACAGCATAGTGCCACCATAGCAGAACGGTGGCTTTAATGCCAGGATGACTGCAGAAGCAGGAGTCATCTCTCCATCTTTTTGCTTCTCAGAGCAGCATGCTACACTCTTCTGTCCTAGCCCACATTCTTCTCTAGCAACAACACACAGGGTCCTGGCTAAGAACAGATTTGCTTGCCATTGGAGGGTTGGGTCAGAACTGTCCTGCATCATGCAGAAGCCTGAGTGCCAGCTGTGGGTGTCCTGGTTATGRTGGTGTCAAGCCCATGGGGCCATGAAGGCCATGGAGCCCATGGAAGGGAGCCTGGGAGGCCCCAGCTGCRCATGCCATGGCAGCTGTCAGTGGGTTAAAACATAACAATGGAAATAATAAAGTTGCAGAGCCAGATGCTTGAGAGAGGATTTATCATGGTGCTGTCAGTCAGTGCCGGCCAGAGGAGGAGCAAGGTCCATACAGTGCTGGAAAGAAATCTGCTCTGTAGTGAAGTCTGCAACCTTGTTTAACCCACCGAAGACTGTCAGGAGTGAGGGACTTGAAACACAATCTTTGAAGGGTGTTGGCAGCTGTATTGTTGGATTTTCTCTCCTGGTGCGGAGCTTGCTTGAAGAGTCTTAGTGTTTTTGTAGCATACATCAATCAGATTTGGGTAAAGAAAAATCTCAAAAACATTTGCTCAGATTGACTTTCTTAGCTTGTTTAAAAAAGAGAGAGAAAAAGAAGCTTGTACATTGCCAGAAGTTGAGGCAAAGGAAGTAAAAGAAGAATCATTATATTCCAGAAAGAAACTCCACACAACACATGAAAAGCCCCAAGTTTGGTAGGCAACATCCACAAAGAAGAACCGGAGTAGAGGCTGGCTCGGAAGTGACTCTGGGTTTGGAAACATACTTCGTGGGCTGAGCCAGGCAGAGCATGAGGGGGCTGTGTCCACGGAGCCCACGGGTGTGGTTAGAGCACTGTTTTCTTTTTACTGAACTGAACAATTGGCTGTACTTCTTATTGACAAACAGTCCTTACCCATCATGGCTGAACAGAAGTCAATACACGAGCTCTAGGCTGAATTTCTGGAAGAGGCGAGAGTGATGCATTGTGGGTAGGGCACTGGTATTCATAGGTTGAAACATCCCTAGGACAGCTTTCCCCTGGTACAGAACCCCTCCTACCAGCTTAAATGAGACCAATGTCCTGTGTCAGCTAATGAGAAAGGCTCAGTATACTAATTTATGTAAATCTCATAGTAGCCCCTGGTGGGGCAAGCCTGTAATCCGAGCTACTTGGGATGCTGAGGCAGGAGGATTGCAAGTTGAAGGCCTGTATGAAGTATCAACTGTAGTCAATATTAGATTGGAGATCTTAGTGAGGCCTTATCTTAAAATATAAAGTCAACAGGATACTAAAGAAATAGTTCAGGGGCAGAATGCTTGCCCAGCATGTGTGAGGTTCCAGGTACAATCCCCAGTACTATCTGAAACAAAACACAGAAACCACCACCATCACCACCACCAAGAACAATGGATCAGAAGAAACCAGGAATCCTAACTAGCCAGAGGTTATGGGTGAGGAAAGCTAGGCTCAAGAAAGCCCCCTACCCAATGGCGTTAGGCCCAGGAGGTCTCTCAAGGCAAGGTCTGTAGATCCAAACTGTCTGAGGCTGGACAGCCCGCTAGATAGCAGCACCAGATGCCACACTTTCACAGTTGCCTCGTGACTGGGTCACCAACAGGGGAGTGCTGAGCAGAGGAGGGGATTGTGACTGTGAATTGATCCCAATAGGATTCATGTCCTTTACCCTGATCCATCCGTTATACAGGAGCCTATGGCTTTCTTCTGCATGATGAATATTTATCAGGCTGTACTTAACATTCACCCCAGAATGAAGTACTGTGATAATAAAACTATTAGCAACCAGAATAATTCTTAAGTTCTGCACTTCCCTTTATAAAGAACTCTGTATTGTGGAGTTGAGATACAAGTTTAATAGGGTCCTCTGGGAAGGAAAAAGGACCAACAATGAGGACCCGTTTGCCCTTCCCTGGGATGCTATTTCTGAGAAAACAATGTCTGATCACTTAGGTACACTGTCCCCTGATCTACACACGGAACGGCTAGAGTATCTGTCTTTATTTTTCTCCCCATCTGTTAACCTGTGAAACTCAGACATTTTAGTCTGAGCACAAAAACAAAGATTCCCTTTGTGGTTGTGGACTTCGAGGGAGCTGTCTCTGTCACTGTACTCAGAGAAGGGGGATTTGAGAAAGGTTAATAATAGATTGTATACAAGAAAGTAATGTACTTGCTCATCATGATGCGAGTAACCTCTCCCTTGCTCCAAACTGCACGCTTCTTTCTTCATTGCTTTTGATGGCTGCTGTTTACAAACCTCACAGTGAGATGGAGTCTATCCTTTGAAGGAAAGAAACTACAACCTCAGTGCAGCTCTTTCCATTGAGAACTAGTTCAGGTCCGTGGGTTTGGGGGACTTTACATCTGTGTTTCCAGAACTATCCCAGCCCTTAGCATCATGGAATATTCATGCTCACTAGTCTACCTCTAGAATGTACTAGAAAGCAAGGAGAGGAAGATCTTGATAGCACAGTTGGCTTTCTATAGTCAAGGGTTCTGCACACATGGATTCAACTTGTGAAAAGAATGCATTTGCACTAAACAGTTACAGATTTATTTTCTTATCATTCTTTAAACAATATGGTACAACAGCCACTTGCACAGCTTCTGCATTGTGTCATGTGGAATGAGTCATCTGTGTGATTTAAAGTACACAGGGTGGTGTTTGTGGATTGAATGCAAATATGACGTTAGCATCTAAAGGTAGTCTGGAACCTCTTGATACCAAGATAACTGGTCCAGCTCATGGGATCATGCCCCAGATCTCTGATGAGCCACTTTGTAGTAGAAGTAGCATCTTGGCTTGGGGGACTCCCTCCTCTGGGTACTGAGTGGAGCAGTGGTTAGCAACCCTACTACAGATGTTTTCTTTTACTGACAAGCCTGCCCTTCGAAGGTTTTCATCGAGGATAAACCTTTTTTCTGGGCCTGACCATTATTGTAGAATAAATAACAGGATTTAGACTGTGGTTGAATTGAACKTTCCAAAAATTTATATGAGCCTCCTAAAAAGAACATTGTTTCTACTTGATGAAATTTTGTATTTGTGGTTACTTTCCTAAAAATGTTAACCTGTGAGGTAATCAAACTGAATTCATTTTTTCCTGTGGAATTCACATTTTGCATCTCTGTGCATGGATTATTTGCACCAGACATGGGTTCCCTAAGACTACTGGACCAGGAGTCAGCAGGTCTTGCAGATGTGAACCTGGGTAACTTATGGGGGTGATGTTGACTGCGCCATCAGCAGTTGGAATAGTGCAGGGACAAAGGGAGACAAACGCCAGCTCTCCTATCTACTGACGGTAGGAATTATCAGGGTACCAAGATTTTATGTGTGTGTACATTCTTGTGTGTGTGTGTGTGTGTGTGTGTGTGTGTGTGTGTGTACATGGAGTCCAGAGAACAGCTTTGGGCTGTTCTCTTCAAGCCTTATATACATTTTTCTTGTTTTGTTCCTTTTTTCATTTTTTATGTGGGTTTTATGAATGGTCTGTCTGTCTGTCTGTCTGTCTGTCTGTCTGTCTGTTTACCCCATGTATGCAGTGTCCTTGGAGGTCAGAAGAAGATGTCATATCTCTTAGAACTAGTTACAGATGGTTCTTAGTTTCCATGTAGGTGCTGGGAGCCAATCCCAGGTCCTCTGGAAGAACAGTCAGTCCTCTTGACCACTGAGTCCTCTCTCAGTGGTTATTTCTAAGACAGTCTTCATTGGCCTGGGGCCTACCGAGCAGGCTAGGTTGGCTGGATGAGTGCCCCAGGGTGCTCCCCATACTGTCCCTGCTGCTGCAGTGTCATGATTCCAAGGCCAGGGCACTCAGCTTTTAAACATTTATTATCTTATCTTTTTAGTTGGTTCTGGGAAGCAAACGTAGGTCTAAGGTGCTTGCTGGTTTCACTGCATCTTTCTGAGTTTCACTGCATCTCGCATTTCTAAGGACAGTCCATATTTGTACGTCACTCTCCTCATCTGAACAGTGGGGATAGGGATGATAAAATACGTATCATAGACTTGCGGGATTAACTAAGTATCTGTGCCAGATACTGCCTGGCATGAGGCTTACACTCACCCTTGCTTGTCAGCAGCACCATTGACAGGGCTGTGACCATTCCAAGAGGCAAAAGAGTGGAACACCAGGGTTCCACTGTTTCTTCCTGGTCATTTTCAGGGAGAAATTTCTTTTGGGGGAAGTAGAGGGGGGTGGGATTGCCTTGGTGCATACACATTTTTTTCCTTTCCTTATATCAGTAAAGACTTGGAGATGGTTCAAAACCGCAGCGAGGTTTTCCATGTATCCAGAGCCAGATTTCCTAAGCATCTCTGTCTGATACCGAGGGTAGCAGCTGTTCTGTTTCAGCAAGAACAGGCACTTGATTCCGCCTAGAAGATTCGATAAGTGAGGAATCCGGTCTTGCTTCCTGACTGGGCTCGCACGCAGGCTCTGGTCAGCCTCACTCTCAGCTGGGCTGCCTTTCGCGCACACTCCTTTTGGCAGCTTCTGGGCGACCTCTCTTGCTTTCTGGACGCTTTTGTTGGTGTTTTTTTCAAGTGTGGGGAAAATCTTTCAACATACACAGGGGAAAATGTATACTCTGATGAATCAAGGCATCTACATAAGGGTTTTGAACAYTGCAGCACTGGGCATGCATTCATGCCTCTCTTTAAAAAATCACCTCCTTGAGAAGCAGATGCTATTTTGACCCATGTTTTGAATCCACGCTTAAATGGAACGCCACAGTATGTCCCCTGTGTGCTTGGTGTTGTTTAGATCCTAGTCTGTGAGATCCTTCTATAAAGTGGACAGAAGTGGTTTTTTCCACAGTGAGTAATAATGTGTACCTTTTCAGCTCTTCGCTGGCTGTTTGGCTAGCTCCTTTTTGTGAAGGACCCAATTACATTATTGCTCAGTTGCTACACTGGACTGTCAGACTTTACCTGGTTTGGAAATATTCTTTACATATGTTGGATATGAATTCTTTGGAATTCATTCTGGAACTGTTTCTCAGCACATAAGCTTTTCACTCTCTAAATGGTTTTTATCTTTCTTAAC
>BDUI01000434.1:173966-185586 GCA_002335545.1 Apodemus speciosus | reverse complement strand
AAGCTAGTAAAAAACCAAACAGGCAAACAAACAAACAAACAAACAGAAGCTAATGGTTTCCTTGTGTAGGTTGAGAAGAAAACTGCAAAAAGGTCATTTTGAAAAAGCAGCCCAGCCACTGGTGGTGGTAGTGCTCATCTTTAATCTCAGCACTCAGGCGGCGGCGGAGGCAGGAAGATCTCTGAGTTCGAGGCCAGCCTCACCTACAGAGCAAGTTCCAGGACAGCCAGGACTACAGAGAAATCCTGTCTCAAAAAACCAAACCAAACCAACCAACCAAAAAACTTCCAGCCCCCAAAACCAGAAAAACAAAACCAAAAAACATCCCAAAAGAACAACAAAAACCCAAACCAACAAAACAAAACAAAACAAAACAAAACCCAACCAAACAACAACAAAAAAATCTTACTACATAGTTCAAGCTAGTCTTGAACTCAGGCTCTTTCCCAGTGAACCACCACTCCCAGCTTTCTTCATTGTGGAAACAGCCAGGGAAGGCTGGCCTGGTGGGAGACAGGCTGGATTCTCCTTACAAATTTCCCAGTGACTCTGGCAGTTCAGTCAAGTCGTCTGTTGGTAACCAGTTAGCCCTTGAATTATCGGTGAGCAGTTTGCTGGAGTGCATCATGATGAGTTTCTAGAGGATTGTGCTAACACTGCAGCCTCATAAGCCTTTAGGAAATCAATATTTCCATTTCAGGACTCAGAAAAGATGTGCATTGAAATAGTCTCCCTGGCCTTCTGCCCCGAGGCTGATGTCATGTCGGATGAGACTATCCAGCAGGTCTATGTGGAGTACAAATTCTGTGATCTGCCTCTATCGGAGACAGAGACTCCCGTGTCCCTGAGGAAGCCAAGGGCAGGTGAAGAAATCCACTTCCACTTTAGCAAGGGTGAGCGCTCCTGCATGGTGAGTGGGCGGGGGAGGCTAGCAGACATTTAGCTGGAATCAGATCTACTCACCACCAGCAGAGGTGAGCCCAACCATTTCCTCTAGTTACCATATTTACCTAACTGGTATACGAACATAGTTTAAAAATATCAAGTAAGCCTAAAATATAGAATTTAACTAAGCAGTCATTCGTTTTAGTTTCTCTACTAATCACTCTTTCTGCCCCTACCCCATGACTAAATTCTGTTAAGGGCTTTTTACGGCTATTTTAAAAATTTACTCATTTATCCAAATAATGTTTCCACTGTCACCCTGCGATTCACTAACTGTAGATGTTCCTATCTTGGATAAGTTTTAGCCACCTGACTACTCTACATTCGTGTCACTTCACTCCCACACAATTGAACCAAAATTTTATTTCATCTATCTGTTATTCTAAAATATATAAATATTAACTCTTGCAGTGCTAAGTATCTTCACTTACTTCATTTTCCCTTCCCCTGACATCCTCTGTCTCCCTCTGCCTCTAGAGAGCTAGGATTAAAGGCATATGCCACTGCACCCAGCTTGGTTTTTCTTTTCTTTTTTAAAGATTTTATTTACTTATTTTATGTATGTGAATACACTGTTGTTGTCTTCAGACACACCAGAAGAGGGTATCAGATCCCATTACAGAGGGTTGTGAGTCACCATGTGGTTGCTGAGAATTGAACTCAGGACCTCTGGAAGAGCAGTCAGTGCTCTTAACCAATGAGCCATCTCTCCATCTCCCCTTCCCCTTCTTGACGTCTTTTAATAGATGTTACAGTAGCTTTAGCTTTCTTAGAAAGAAATATTGGAATAAGTATTTTTGGAGAATGCCAGGCATGAAATATTTTTCTACCCTGATATTTGATAAGTACTCCAATATATTTGCTATCTGCAAGTGCWYACACACACACACACACACACACACACACACACACACACGCTTCTAGCTATTTTCTTTTAAAAATTTATTTTATTTCACATACATGGGTATTTTTCTGGCATGTATGTCTGTATGTCACACGCATGCAGTGCCTGCAGAAGTCAGAGGTGTTGGACCCCTTTGGAAATGAAGTTAGCCACCATGTGGGTGCTGGAAATGGAATCTGTAGCCTTGGCTGTCCTAGAATTCACTACATAGACCAGGCTAGCCTCGAGCTCAGTTATGTCTGGCTCTGCTTCACACGTACTGGGATTAAAGGCTTGCACCAGTACAACCAGCTCTATTTTAGCTATTTTCAGCAAAACCTTATAAAACTGGAGAGCGAGCCTGTAGACCTCCTTTGAGGATGTCTACTGTGTATCACTGTTATTGAACACTGCACAGGGTCTGAGGCAAATAGCACCCTGAGCTACAGCCACAGCCATGTTCTGTGCTTTTCTTACCTTTCTTCCATGCAGTGATAGATCTGGACCCCGTGGCGCACCAAAGTCGAAGACGGTTTCTGTTTGCCATGCTACATGCTCAAGATTCTGATGAGGGACGGTAAGCCTCTGCTCTTCATACTGACGACGCATGATTTACAGTTTTGAGTTCAGTTGTGTGCTTATGCTATTTTAATAACTTTTGACGAATCTCCCATCTACTTGAGCTAACTTCACGGGTCTGACTGCCTAACCAGTTATTTTAGGTTTCGTGCCTGTTTCACTTGTGTTGATAACAGTAGTGACTTGAATCCTACCAGTGTCCTACATGGGGCAGACAGAACATTTGGAAATTCTAAGGTTACTTAGCTAATTTCTCACATATATAGAAGTATTGCTGGTACACTAATACTAAGCCATCTCATAAATTGTATTTTAAAAAAATACAAAACACACAATTTTATAAAACTTTTATCTATGTGTTTACTTCTTTTGGCTTTAAAAAAAAATTACTGTATATGAGAATACTGTAGCTGTTTTCAGACATACCAGAAGAGGGCATCAGATCCAATTATAGATGGTTATGAGCTACCTTGTAGTTGCTGGGAATTGAACTCAGGACCCTTGGAAGAGCAGTCAGTACTCTTTAACCACTGAGCCATCTCTCTAGTCCTGATTTTGGCTTTTAAAAACCATTGCTTTCCTTTCTCTTCTAGAGGCATCTGTAATGTTAGATTTTAGTTGATTTAGCCTATGGTGGTGTTACCAGTGTRATGCAGTAGACAGCACTGTCAGAGCTGGTTTGGAATCCCAACTTCTACTTTCAAACTTTGTGGGTTTTGCAATGTTACCTGAACGTTCTTGTGTGAGTGATACACATTACCCACACAGCACTTCATCTTGTCTCTAACCCACAAAAATGCCAGTAACCTGGCTTTCTGTAGACTTGGGGACTGGAATCAGCATCCTTTCTCACAGTGCTGAGGCTACCGAGAGTGAATGTTGATCTGCTCAGTAGAGGATGTTTTCTCAACCCCTTCCTTCCAGTGGAGTCCTGGTGCTGAGCTTTCAGAGCTTGAGTTTTCAGCCCTATTCCTGCTGTCTCATCACAATGAGCAACATTTGGTTTTACAGGAGGCCAGTCTTACTTAGATGATGTAGTGAGTTACAAGTTAGACTGGGTTACATGAGAGTGTCTCAGAAAGAATGAAAAGATTAATGGTGGAAAGTGCTGGCTTCTGAGTCTAATGACTTGAATTCAATCCCCAGGATACACAAGGTAGAATTAGACAACTAACTCCGAAGTTGTCCTCCAACCTCCATGGGTGCTCAACCCTTCCCCACACTGACTCCTGACTTTTGCTCTTATTCCCTTAGAAAGTAGAGGGGGAAGGGATTCAGATGCAGGAAAACACTATTATTTGAGATTAATTTTCAAAAGAACTGTTTATTTTTACTTGATATATGGGTGCTGAGCTTCCACGTTCATCTGTATACTACATGGAGTATCCACAGAAACTGCCTGATGTGCTGAGACTAGAGTTACAAATGGTGTGTACCATTGGCTGGTTGTTGGGAGTCAAATTCAGGTCCTCTAGAAGAGCATCCAGTGCTCTTAATCCATCAGCCAACTCTCCAACTTCCACAATTACCTTTGAGAGTTTTCACTGTGTATCTCTGCTCTGGAACTCTATGTAGACCAGGCTGGCCTCAAACTCAAGAGATCTACCTGCCTCTACCTTCTGAGTGCTGGGATTAGAGATGTGCATAACATTAAGTTTGAAAACGTAAAGAGCTAATAAGCAAGCAGCATCGAGTTAAATGGATTTATTTGTATCTGTTTTCAGTTTAAAGTTTACAGTGGTAAGTGATCCTCTGGATGAAGAAAAGAAAGAATGTCAAGATGTAGGCTATGCATACCTTGAACTGTGGCAGATATTTCAATCTGGAAAAGATATCCTAGAGCAAGAACTAGAGAGTGAGTAATACAATTTTATACTTAGTTCTACTTATTCATAGAGAAAATAGCCCACTTGTGTAACTTGTGTAACTATCTGTGAAGCTGATGGGACAAATGCCTCTGAAGTCTTTCTGACAGCTTCATGTATTTCATTCTGGAGTATATCTATGCTTGTCTAGATTTGATGTAATGAATGCACACAGATAAATATCAGGGGACAACCCATAGGAGTTAGTTTCTTCTTGCCTTTCAGTATGTAGATTCTGCGGACAACCTCAGCTTGTCGGCAAGTATCTTCACTACTGAGCCCGTCTGGCTAGCCTGAAAAATCCTTTTAATTCTTCTCTATTCTGGCTTACATGCTCCTTATATCTCCAAAGCACCTTACCCTTTTCTCCATGTGTGCACATCACTTTCCTATGAAAGTAGCTCCAATACGACAAACACCAGGTAGATAAAAACAKCTGGGAAGTGTCAGCACATGCCTTTAGTCCCAGAACTTGGGAGACAGAAGCAGGATTTTTGAGTTTGAGGAGGCCAGCCTGGTCTATACAGTGAGTTATGGACCAGAATGAGACCCTCACAAACAAACAAACATAAATGGAACACTGCTTGTGCCTAACTGTCTTTTTACCCTTGTCCACAGTTGTGAGCCCCAGAAACCAGGCCATCCAAATTGGAAGGCTGAAGGTTTCCCTCCAAGCAGCTGCTGCCCTCCATGGCATTTATAAGGAGATGACTGAAGATCTGTTTTCATGAAAGAACAAGTTCGACTCCACTCTACGTTTTGAGGGAATCACAGTCAAAGTGTCTTATAAAATAACATGCTATGCCATAAACCTGGTCTCCTGTGCTATCTTGCTGTCTGTTTCTCAAACTAATGGTGAGGCTTACAACCACCAGAACTTTTATGGTACTAGTTGGAGACAAAGGCATTTTCTTCTAATACCTTAACACTTTAGTAGGCAAGACTTGACTCCAGAAACTGCAAAGAAATGGTCATAAAAGACAAGTTTACAAAAAAACAAAACAAAAAAATCCCAGTTTATTTATCTTTTAGTTCTTCCAAAATTCAAAATATCAAGTCCTACTGCGAAGGAGAGAAAAAAACAAACAAACATAACATCTGAGAAGCCCCTTCTCTAAAGTCACAGAGCAGAGGCGGCGAAGGAGGGACAGGTGGACGCAGAGAACCTGCAAGGGAGGATGGCAAGATAGAGCCCCCCCAGTATTTCAAAGCTGATCATCGGATACAACCAACACAGGCCACTGCAGAGAAAGTAAAGGAAGAGCAGCAGAGCCCAGCCCTGTGGGTGTGGCCTTCTTCCCGCTTCTCTTGTCAAGATATTCTAGGCCAAGACATGACTTTCTGAGATCCGTGTTGACTCCTTTAAGCCTCCCTCTAGATTTCACGTGCAGTGTATGAAGCATGACCATTCTTCCTTAGATGTATCAGAAGAGACAGTGGTAATTTGTGTTCGAGCACTGTGCCACATATGGACTTGTAAGGAGGAAAAAAACCCAGCCACGGAGTGCCAGTGTTTGTCTTCCAATGCAGCAAAAACACCCCAGAATGTACATGAGGCAAGAAACCACAACTTAAGACCAGACACCAGCCCACTCTACCTTTAGCTTAGAAATGTCTATCACAATCATCAGCAAAGCCCAAGAACCTTCTTGAGAACTTCAGATCTGGAACTGATAAAGGGACGGATGGAGGACTGACTCTGGGCCAGAACTTCAGCTAAGTACGTTGACTCAGGCTTGTAGCCCTAGCACTTGGGAGGCAGAGCAAGAGGATCACACATTTGAGGCTAGCCTGGTTTACAGCGACTTCAAGGTCAGCCATGGCTGCATAGCAAGACTGTCTTAAAAAGCCAGGAAAAAAAAAGTAAAGAAAAAAGAATCATAGTAGAAATAGTTAGTGGTCAGCTTATACCACTGTCTTGGTAATTCAGCTTTGAGACACCAAAGAGAAGTTGTCAGAACAAAAGAACGAACGGTTATCAACAGTAGGAGGAACCTCCTGCCCTTCAACACTGCCTCCCTTGCCAGCCATCTGATGGGGGCCACTGGCACATGTCCTGGTGGGCCTGGAATTCCCCGAGTAGCTTGGTCCGCACAAATGGCCCCTAAACCCATAAACACAAACGGCAAAACTTCAACGAAACCAAATGGAAAACCAGTTTCTATGTCATGTCATTTTAGGAGTTGTCTGCATAAAGAATGGAGCTTAGGACCCACGGTTCATATTACTTTCGCTTTTTCTTCGGTGGTGCAGAGCTGTGTCTGGAACCACGGTTAGAGCCACGGCCTGAACTATGTACAGACGCCTTCCTCTTCCGACTCATACTTCGGCTCTGTTCTTCTTCCTCCTCGTAACGGCTTTCACGGTCCGCTAAGCAGAAGGCAGAGTGTTTCATTAACTTAAGATTCCTACTGTCAATGGATAGCATGAGCTACTGTGTCAGTTAATCTTCATCTTGTCAGTTACTAGTTACCTGACCTAGACAAGCTTAGTTACAAGGAGAATAAAAAGGCTACCTGGCCATACTGATACATATCAAAAGCTTGAAGAGATGGAATCAAGCCCACCTGTAGCCTATGGGCACATTTCTAGATCTTCCCTCCTCTTTGGTTAAGTTGTGCCTGTGACTTAGATTTTTTTTTTATATATGTATGTATATATTGTCTGTCTGTGTATTAGGGGAACACAGAGCGGAGTCTGAAATTAGCTCAACTGAGTTTGGACTGAACGTGGACCACTAATACGGTTAGACTAGCCATGTAAGGACCTCCAAGGATCCTCCTATCTTTGCCTCTCCAGCACTGGACTTACAGGCATGCAATGCTGTGCCCAGTTTTTATGTAAAGGCTCTAAAGATACAAACGCAGATTTTAATGGCAATTACTTAACTGAGCAGTCTTCCCAACTACCCCCCTAGTGTTCTTTCCAACTCTCACTGACTTCCAACAAAAACACCTCAACACAAATAATTATGTTATGAATTCATACATAAATGAAAAAAAAAAGTCACTTAAAACAAATTTTTCAAGTTACCTTTTCGTGCTTCTTCTTCTAGCTCATCCCAGTCCTTCCCGCTTTCTTCTTCACTCCCTAGAGATTCCTTAGAATAGTCTGGAAAAATATCGATCGCACATTATTTATGCAGAAATACAACTGAATATAGAACATTTTCCTTTTTAAAAAGTAGTCTCCAGGAATGATATCAGATTAGGAAGCCACAATGTGTTTTCTCCTTTCAAATGTACGTCCTGTGTGTGCAGGTGCATTAGCCTGCGCATCTGCAGGCCTGAGGCTGTTTGATGCCCCTCTCCCCTCTTCATTATCTTGTTCCCGTCAAACAGGGCCTCTTACGTGAGCTGTGGGGTTTTTACTGGCTAGGCTGGTGGCCTGTAAGTCCCCATGGTCCTCCTGTCTCTGTCCCTGACTTTGCCATACCCTAGAGCTGTTACATGCAACCTTGGCTGGCTTTTTACACACATGCTGAGAACTCAAGCTCAGAATCAGTAACAGCAAGTGCTACTGCATCCTGAGCCATTTCTCCAACAAATACTCTCTAACCTGATTCTTCAGCTTCTGATGAATAATCTTCATCACTGTCCTCTTCTTCCTCTTCATAGTCATCCTCAGAAGGATTGAAAGTCTCATCTTCAATTTCAGACTCAGAATCTCCGTCCTCAGCATCACTCCCCTGGTAAAGTACAGAAGTCATATGACCTGCTAACTACTTTTCTCATATTAACATTATTAACAAATTAACTCAATGTACCTGGTACACTAGCATTTCATATATAAAACCCAGAAAGTTGAATGACCAAGAGATACAGGATTTGTCTTAAAATTACACTTTAAGGTACACTAGCCAATTCTTTTCTCTGTCTGTGGAAATTAATGAAATAAACACACTTTGTATCAATGTATTATGCCAAGGTAAGCGCTCTAATTTTAAAAGGCTTTACTTTTTTTTTTTGAAACAGGGTCTCACTGTGTAGTCCTGGCTTGGCACTGGCTATACAGACCAGGCTGGTCTTGAACTTACAGTGATCTCTGGAATGATGTGATTAAAGGTGTACATTACTGAACCTGGTGACTTTTTATTTACTTGTATTTTAAAGGTTCATTTAAAAAAATGATTTTATGTGCACGATGTTTTGTTTGCGTATGTCTGTGTGAAGGTGTCTATTCCTAGAATCACAGACAGTTGTGAGCTGCCATGTGGGTGCTGGGAATTGACCCCAGGTTCTCTGGAACAGTAGTCAGTACTCTTAACTGCTGAGTCATCTCTTCAGCCACTAAAGGTTCATTTCTTTTTATTTTTTGTTTGGTTGTTTTGCCTGCATGTATGGTTGGCTGTGTACCAGGTGTGGTAGTGCTGGGGGAAACAGAGGAGGGCTTCAAATCCTCTAGAACTATAGTTTGAGAGTTGTGAGCTGCCATGTGGGTGCTAGGAATTGAACTCAGGTCCTCTGGAGGACTAGGCAACACCAAGTCATCTCTTCAGCCTCAGGACTATTTTTCAAAGTACTTTTGTAATGACTCAATCTCATCACCTCAAAACAGTAAGAAACTCTGTGAGGAATGTGTGCAGTGACTACCAACTCCCAATGAACTCATGATTTACCTGTAAAACTAACCTAGAGACTCAATAATACTAACTTTTTTTTTTTTTATAGCTTCTCTCTACTGGTAAGGTCCTTTATGTGCTACATATAGATTCTCCAAAGTGCCTAAATAACATTAGGCAACACTGCATGCCTAAAGAAGAAACCCCACCCTCACGCACGCACCTCACCCTCAGGCTCCAGGAAAGACCAGCCACCTTGCTCAAAGAAGCCCTCGGGGTCGTCAACAATGGTCTTCATGATTTTAGTCCAGTTGAGGGACTGAACTCCTTCTGTGTACTTTAGGTCACAGGAACTAAAATGACATTACAAAATCTGAATCAAACATCTGTATTTCCTGACAATTTAAAATGTCATGAACATTAGCTTGCACTGGGCATGCCCCAAATGGCTGTTATTTCAATTTCCAGAGAATTGGTCCTTATGTCAGAAAAGCACCGCAGCCCACACAAGCTTTGTCCCTTAAACAATTTTCATCCTTTCTCCCTCCTCAGCACCAATCAGCCTGTTCTTTTGTCTCTGTAGGACTCCCAGGCTCCCTCATCCCTCACATCTTAACTTATAACCAGTTCTGAGATACTCTTCATTCAATCGCCTGTAATAAAGAAACAAGGGCAGAGTCTGCTGGCCCTGCACCCCGCCCCCATTTCCCTACCCTGCTTATTTGGGAAAGGCTCTACCTGCAGACAAGAGCATGTCTTTCTAAGTATGTAAAATGTCTTCGCCTCATAAGGTGCTTAAATGACTTACTAACTTGTGTTGTGGGTTAACAAGAGTGGGTGACTAAGAAGAGAAAGGGAAAGAGGGACTAGAGAGCTGGCTCGAAGCTATGAGCTCTTGCAGGAGCTCTAGGCTCACTCCCATTACCCATGTGGTGGGTCGGATACCTGCAGCTCTGGTTCCAGGGGATCTCATTCTCTCTTTTAAACACTATGGGCACCAGACACACATGTGGTGCATTTACATTCACCCAAGGTAAAACACTCATACTCATGAAATTAATAAATCTTAAAAAAAAAAAAAAAAGCGGAAAAAGTGACTAGCCAATAAACTAAATCATTAGCAATCACATTCTGCCTGAGACAGTACCTGCTTTGAGTAATGTTATTTACTGTAAAATTTCTATTTTCTAAATTTCAATAATTAATCTGGGTCCTTTGCAAGCTCATAACTTTAATAATTTCTAAAATTCCCACTCAACTAAAATTTTTCATCCAAACAGTAAGAGATTCTGTGATGGTCGGGCAGTGATGGTGCATGCCTTTAATCCCAGCACCTGAAAGGCAGAGGCAGGCGGGATTTCTGAGTTCGAGGCCAGTCTGGTCTACAGAGTGAGTTCCAAGACAGCCAGGGCTACACAGAGAAATCTTGTCTCAAAAAAACAAATAACCAAAACCAACCAACCAACCAACCAACCAACCAACCAACCAACCAACCAACCAAACAAAAAAACCCCCAACCAAACAAAAAGAAATTTGAGGAATAGTTTTATAAATTAATTTATATAAATTTAATAATTAACCTAGGTCTTCTGCAAGAGCTCATAAGACCGTCCTTTTCTCTTAGTAGTAAGATAAGCAAGGACTTCAGTCCTTTCCGCATTGAAACAACTACACTGTCAAAGGGAAGAACAGGTTTTTAGACAACTGATTACAACAACATGAATGTAGTCTAGTTCTTTGAAAGACTAAAACAAAGGTTCATTTTAAATCTGCCTCAGCTCTAGAAAAAAAAATCAAGAAATACACTAGATTGCTCTCATACTCTATCCCACCATGATCTCTCCACTCCAACATTTCTTTTCTGGTCATTGTCCTTTGCTAGTCAGGTTTTAGGAATCTCTGAATTTCAGACCTCCATAGCACCCCCCCATTCCTTTTTCTAAATACACTGCCCTCTTCTTTTTCTGTCAACATAGTATTAATCGCCACGATACTTTGAGATTTTTTATCTTTTCATTTATATCCAAAGTAACTAATATATCATATATCATACACACACACACACACACACACACACACACACACACACACACACACACACACAGTACTCTAAGAAACCCTTTAGTAATACAAGTGATATAAAAGTGATAAAAAAATAAAAAAAGCAGGGTAACATTATTTCTTCCAAATCAACCTGTAATGATGGCCTGTCTATAGGGAATGAATTAGCAAACATTTCAGAAACAGAACTCAGAAAGCAAAGACCACACAAATTTCAAGAGAACAACATTGATGAAAGAAAAGAATATTAACTATGAAAGAGGAATTCCAGAGGGAGAACCACTGAAGAAACCCAAACTGAAGTCAGACACCAAAAGGAATCCTTCAGACTGAAGAGAAAAACACATCATTGAAGCCAGCTAACCAAACACTCTAGGAATATTAAGACAAGAATAGGAAAACACCAAGTATTATAAAAAACGGCGGTGCTGCCTCTAATCCCAGCACTTGAAAGGCAAAGGCAAGCAGATCTCAGGCCAACGTAGTCTACAGAGAGTTCCAGAATAGGCAGGGCTACACAGAGGTACCTTGTCTCAAAAACAAACAAACAAACAAACAAAAACAAAAAAGAAAAACAAACACCCAAATAAAGTAAAATAGCTTCTACCTTAGAGAGTAATTTAATGGAGAAGGCCCTGGTTCTGATGGACACTCTGATATGACTTATTTGAAGCCTTAACTGCCCACATTTTGATACTATACCAAGATTGAGCTGCTTTCCCTCAA
>BDUI01000434.1:132809-162534 GCA_002335545.1 Apodemus speciosus | reverse complement strand
CACACACACACACACACACACACACACACACACACACACACACACACGCTGGGCAACCTATAACTGTTTTCAACTCCAGCTCTGGGGATCAAAGGTCTTTGGCATCCTTGGGGACTCCCACACATACACATACTTGAAAAAAAAATTCAATTCTGGGGCTGAGATAGCTAGCCATGGGAAGAGGAACCCACAAAAGAGCTGGGTACAGTCATGCATATCTTTAATTCCAGATCTGAGTAAGACAAGAGGGTTCCAGGGATTCAAGGAGAAACGCTGCTCCAAGGGAACACACAGGAGTGATAAGGGCATCCAGTGCTCCTTCATTCCTAATTGCTCTATCAAGTAGAGGTAATGGACTTCCCCACTCAGCAATCATCAACAAAGACCGAAAGTACCAGAGTTCACAACAGTCTTCAAAGATTAGTTCATGACACCAAAAGCTTAAGAAGTAGCACACCTCATCTACAAGTACCGTGTCACCAATGAACAGGGCATAGGTTTTCTCTTCTGGTTTTTTCCCTTCTTTGTTAGTCAGGTCTGAAAATCCTAGGTTGATGCTAAAAACCATCCCTAAAATAATAAAATGGGGATCAGTCAGTGGCCACAGAAGGGTACAGAAGAGTGAAATTTAACAGAAAAGGAATGACAAGGAACCACTCAAAAAATTATTTTCTCATTGCATGTATATAAAAATTACCTTTCTTTAGCTTGTACTGATTTTTACTATTGATTACTAGCGAGCCTTCACGGAATTCAATTCCCATCCCAAATCTAAAAACAAACAAAGATAAATATAAGCAGCAGGTTAAAACACCAGTAACACAACCCAGATGTGATTTCAACTTTCAGATAAAGCAGGCTGACCATGTGGAAGTGATTTGCCCTTGATGACCTATAAGCAAAGAAGAAATTAAAAAAAAAAAAAGGTGTCATAGCCCTGTCTAACGACAAAGCAAAGCAAAACAAAAAACAAAACAAAACAAACAAAAAAACAACAACAGCAMGTGCACACGCTCATACCAGTTTTAGGTCTCTAAAAGTTATATAATCTCATATTAAAGAATAATTTCCAGGACCAGACCAGTGAGATGGTTCACTGGATAAGGCACATCTACACAAGAAGGAGAATAAAACTGCCTCGTGATTTGCCCTCCGACCTCTACATGCCCAACACTACAACCTTATTCTCCTCCACAATATATAAATAAATGTGAAAAGATTTTTTAAAAAAGAAAGTTTCCCAGCTGGCCAGTGGTGGCACACACCTTTAATCCCAGCACTTGGGAGGCAGAGGCAGGCAGATTTCTGAGTTTGAGGCCAGCCTGGTCTACACAGTGAGTTCCAGGACAGCCAGGGATACACAGAGAAACCCTGTCTTGGGAAAAAGAAGAAAAAGAAAAAAAGAAAAGAAAAGAAAAAACAAACAAAAAATTTCTCAATGAAACTTTTTAACAGTTTTAAATTCAAAATAAATACAGTAGGACATCCTATAGTCATTAATTGTAAAGAAGCTAATTTAATCCTAGAGTACTGTCTGGATTCTTATAATGGTATAGAAAACTCTATCCTATTAACTTGGAAGAAGCAGCTAAATCTCTCTCTGGTAACACCGTGCACACTTGTACCACACCCCCAAATACTGCCCAAAACCAGTCTTCAAATAGACGCTGCTGGTCATTTAAACGGAGTCAGGAACCACAACACACACTGTGACACACCCTAGGTTCTTTGTAATTTTGTTCAGCAATTCTGGCTTCTGCTTCTTAACCACATCCATGACAGAGTTATACACATCACATATCTTCACACCTAATAAGAGAGAAGAGACATTAAGTATTTTTCCGAGGAAAATAGTAACAAAATAACATCATGCAATCAGGTTGTTTTCACCTTCTAAGTGCCTTAAAGTGGTGTATCTCAGTAGGAGGAGTGTCTGCCATGATAGGAATTAGGACTCTGAAGTGTTTAAAAAGAGCATATAACCACATGTTTCTTTTGTGGTACTGAAGACTGAAGTCAGTCTCTTTTGGCAGTGCTAGTGATGGAATTCAGGCTTTGCACAGGATAGCACCAAGCTCTATCCCCAGTCTCTGAAAGTCATTACTCAGACTCTCTGGTCCAGGGGAGCCATGAAACACTAGGACTTCCAAACCTTTTCAATCTTACCATGTCTTAATTCTTTTAGCAACTCCTCTTGAAGTTGAAGTAAAAAGTTGTAATTTTCTTGAACTTCCTGAGTGGGGTCAACCATCAGAGTGCGAACAAGGTTGGAGCAGTAGGATTTAAAGCGAATGCCCATGGCACAAGTAATGGCCCCAAAATGCATATGATTTTTATCACTAGAGACCAAAGAAAGAATGCATTTTATCACTAAATCCAGCAAAGTCTCATTGGCACACAACATTCGCTATCAGGGAGAGTTGAGTACTGCACTGCAGAGACAGACTAGCGCAGGCTCTGCTGCTGCGTCACAGCTTCAACCAGCCTCCTTTTATATCATGTCTTCAAATTAGGAAAGACATTACCCGATGTATATCTCACCCTTTAATTTTTCCCGTTTACTCTGAATTGTTCTAGCACGCCCACCTCCTATACCCAGCTCCCTACCCCAGGGTCTCTTTATGTATCTCTGGATGGCCTTGAACTCAAGAGAACCACTTGCCCCTGCCTCTCAAGTGCTAAAAAATTGTTAGCATTTTGACCTTTTTAGCATTTAAAAACATTTTAGTTACATGTATGTGCTTATGAGATCAGGAGGAGGGAGGCCTCTGACCCTTGGAGCTGGTACAGTGTCTGTGAGCCATCTGATGAGGATGATGATGGTATTTCAACTCTGGTCCTCATGAGAGAGCAGCAATATGTGCTCTTTAGCACCAGGTTATCTCTTCGGCCCCACCCCCTTCTAGCATATCTAATAATTTGGAAAAAATATTTATTATCAAATGCTAATGTGAGAAGTAGGGAAATACACATATACATGGAAAGACTGTATGTAAGTCAGATTAATAATTCTATTTCTTTTGACCTTTTGAAAAAGTCAAAAGAAAAAAGCCATGTATGTAGTTTCCATACTTACCTCACCACACTGAATTTGAGATTATAGTTGCCACCACTCTGAATGATAGGAGGGTAACACATTTCCACAGTAGAAGGGTCTGCCCCGGCCAGGTATTTTTTCTCTTCAATGGCCTTTTCCACAGACTCAGCCAATTTGCTATGCCGAACTTTCTAGAGTACGTAGGAATACAGTAACACTCACTGGAGGGTAGTACACAGAAGTGTATGATATTTAATGTGTCATCTAAAGTCACAGCACATGCTGATATAATAATCTTTGGTGTACATACCACATAGTATAATAAACTAAGGAAATGTGGAGCTTACATGGAATTCATAGCTTTCCATGTTTTGAAAACACATTTGAGTAAAATAACAGCCTCAATAAACCACAGTACATATTGACTTATTTTGAAGGAGATAGCAGTTACCAACTTCAAAAGTAATGAAAAGTCAAACAAGCTGAGCAGGACTCAGGCCTGCTTCATCAATACACTAAAAAGAGCCTCCCTCTTTCCTTACCTCATCTGCATCCACTATTTCCATGACTCTTTCCTTAAAGAACTTGTTGAAGACCTCAGAGGTGATGCTGGCTGCTTTCTTCATCAGGTTGAGCTCACCATCCTCTTTCACAGCAATGGTGTATGCTACAACGGCACTGATGTCTACCTGCAGCAGAGTGAAAGATCTCTAATACACACAGAGCTGCTACTCACAGCTTGACAATCACCAGTAACAGTATCTACTCAGAATGCTCGGTCTCTTCCCCAGCTGAATATACATTTAAAACACCTCTCTTAGAACATATGCATTCTGAGACACTAAGTTAATGTACTACTTAAAACAAATTTCTCTAGAGATAATTATAATGCTGAAGGGAGACAAGCAGGAAGGCGGGGAAAAGATGACCCCAAAATATATTTTAAACAACAGATTCTCCTTAGCTACCTAATATGAGCTGTCTAATGTGGTTGATGTACTTATTTTCTGACTGAAAAGTAATTGGAATTTTATTTAGCGAAAAGACATGAAATGTGAATGAACACGGATTTCCCCAAATGAAAGTCCTCTGCCACGAGCTAAGCCTACTCCACCTCCTGTCTCCCTTCCACAGTGCTGCTTCTGGCGGAACCCTTACTTTGTCAAAGCCCTCCTTGTTCAGACAGTCACTCCAGCTCTTCATGAATTCTCCAGGGAACTTGTCTTTGCTGAACACTCCAATTTTCTTGCCGTTCTTGCTTTCTTTAATGGCTTCAATCATTTTGTCAAAGCTGCTCTTATTACTTTCATTCTATCATTGCCACAGAAAAGGAAATGTTACTTCAAGAATTAGACTTGTATTTTCTATCTAACAATAAGTAGAGAGTAATAATCAAAACCATGGAGGATGAGTTCTTTGAGCCTCTACCTATTTATTCCCGGCAGATTACCACATACTGAAAGCTGACAGACATTTTCTTGGCATATTTTGACAAGATGGGTATTCTCTTTCTATCTCTTTAGGAAGAGACAGAAAACTCAAAGACTCAATTCTGAGAAATAAGCATATCTAAGCTTTCTTAAGGATATCTAGGTTATGAGCTCTAATTAGTTATCGCAATGGAAACAAATAATATCCTCAGAAAATGGTCAGTAAATTAGCAGTGCTTCCTAGAGCCCACAGCTCACACTTTATTGCACCAAGCTAACAGCTCCTGAGCTCTTTTTCCCACCCAACTGAAGACAGAGTTCTGTAATTACAGCTACAACTTTTCTTTTCTCTCCCCTTTAACATATGCTATATTGCCTTGCCTGGCTTGGAACTTACTATGTAGACCAGGCTGGCCTTGTCTACAGACTCAGAGATCTGTGTGCCTTTGTCTGCTAAATGCTGGGATTAAAGGCATGTTTCCCATGCCTGACCAGTCTTTCTCATGCATTTTAAAAGCCCCAAGACACTTGTGCTCAACACGTAGCACTGTATCCCACATTTGTAACAAGATAAATTGGTCCCAACCTTCTCTCTGACAAGCAGTGTGATGGCAGGGGCTCCATTAGCATTCTCATTGCCTTTAGTATTGGCGATCTGTTTCAGAAACTCCACCTTCTTTTTGCTGGCCATGAAGATGATTTTGTCATCACAGAAGACCATGATTGTATCAGTTAGTTCATAACCAAAGAGCCATGTCTATGGAAAAAAACAACAGTAACTAAAGTATTACAAATAAACTTATTTTAGGTTAACTTTAAGATTTGGGATGGAGTAACTTTGATGTGGATACAAGTAAACCAACCTGGATCAGGGGTTGAATAACAGGGGCTAAATAGTGTGCATGTGTGCACTCATTCTGTCTGCTTTTATCTGCTTAAAATATTTCATAGATTAAAAATATCAAAACTGGACATTTTGTGTTTCATTTACTTTTCCTTGGCAATGAAGGGAGGCCAGGGAGAGTTTATGCTTGGATATACTATGTTACAAGTCATTTTAAAACAGAAAGGTCAGTAGTCTTCATTTGTCTGTATTTCTGCTTAGAGTATACAAAGAATGACCAGAGTTTTAGCAGCTACTTCGTATCATAAGCAAAATGGAATGTCAGAGAATTGAAAAAGCCYGGGTTGCTGAACGTTCTTCGTTCAATCCACTGGTTCTTAGGTATTTTTGTTATATGCAATTAAATACATTTTCTCTATTCATTCCTTTCTTCCTTAGGGTCTACTCAGTGGTAAATCCAATGGAAATTATGTGATGATGCAGACGCTCTATATCCACTCACCTGTAAGCCAGTACCACTGAGAGCATCAGACACTAGATGGGACTGAGGAACTGACTATCTCCAGAGAGAAAGTACAGAGCCTCTCAAATACCAAGTACGTCTTTTACTACTGGACTATACACTAGACCCAAGAACTGAAAGCTGTAAGCCACTTACCTGTAAGGCAGTTGACTTGGCATACACAATTTCTTCATCCACACCCACCGACACAACAATGGCATCAATACTGGCATACTCATCTTCTCCTTTCTGAAAAGAGAGGGTAATTTAACTACTCTGCCCCTCCCTCTGTGCATGTGTTCATGGAGGCCAGAACAGGGTATGGAGTGTCTCTTATTACTCTCTACCTCACTGGTTTGAAGTAGGGTCTCTCACTGAACCAGAAATCTGCTGTTTGACTAGACTGGCCAGGCAGTGAGCCACTCTTGGGACACACCTGTCTGTGCCCCAATGCTGAAGTTAAATGCTCTATGATAACTCTTAGATGGAAGGTAGGGATCTGAACTCATGTCCTCGCATGTGCGCAAAAAATGCATCTTTCCAGCACCTTATTATTTTTTACACACTATTAACAGAAATACAGATTTCAGTATCTGTCAAGGGTATCATTTTTCCTAACAGTAATCTGACATGAATGCCTGCTTAGTAACAACACAGCTATTAGTCCCCTTAAAAATAAAAAAACCTCAGCTTTGAGATACACATAGTAAAAGCCATCCATTTTCAGTATCATGCCATCTTAATATGTTCAGATGGATGTGCAACCATTATCATCAACGAGCTTCAAAACATCTTCATCAACTCCAAAAGAAACCTTCTACTCATTAGCAATCATCTCACCTTTCTGATCCCTCTCCAGCTACTGGAAATCAGTAATCTGTTTCTAATGATCTGCCTGCTCAGGACACCTGAGTATGCAGTATTTGTGTGTGGCTCCTTATATTTAACATGCTTTTTTGTGTTCATCAGTATTTCACTGATGTCCAAAGTTCAAGATGTCGGTGTGTCTTCTTCAACTCCTCTCAAAGTTCCTAATCTGGAACTTTGTGGACCAGGCTGGGTCTCAAACTTTTACAGAGGTCCTTCTACTTCTCTGCCTCTCAAGTGTGCAACCTTATTCTTTGAGCCATGGCCTCTCTCTTAACGTGGTGCTCACTGATTCAGCTAGGCTAGCTGACAACGATCTCCAGGGGCATCTATCTAAACTCCCCATTTCCAGCACTGGGATACAGATACAGACTAATGAGTTGGCTTTTACCTGGATGCCAAGGATCTGAATTTAGGTTCTCATGCATGCACAGAAAGAATAGAGTATCTCCTAGTCTCTTGACACTTCATTTTTACAGCCAAATTGTACTTCCAATATATTTTACTTAACCAATATTTTACTTAACCAATCAGTAATTGCTTCAACATTTGAGTTATTCCTGCTTTAAAATTTATTTATTTATTGTGTGTGTGTGTGTGTGTGTGTGTGTGTGTGTGTGTGTGCTGGAGTGTACATGGGATACATACAGGATGGTATTCAGATTTCCAGGCTTGTATAGCAGTGCCTCTACCTGCTAAGCCATCCTGCAAACTGTTTCCACTTTGAGATATTATGAATAATACTACCATGACCGTTGTGTACAAGGTTTTGTTTGCATAGTTATTATGGGTAAATGTTTAGGAGAGGAATTGCTTGGTCATATGTTGTATCTAACTTTCTGAGGAACCACAACTAACTACATGATTTTGTGTTCTTTACTAGACTGCATAAAGATTCACTCCTTCTAAAAAATGGTTCTGGTGATAGAACTCAGGCCATCAGACTGTCTGTGAGCACTTTTAACCACCGAGCCTCCTCTCTGGCCCGTATTACCTTTTTGTTGAGTATAAATTAATATCTTATTGTTGCTTTGATTTTCTCTAGTAGCTAATGATGTCTATCTTATAACTACCTTTTTTTCCCCTTAAGAAAGGCCTATTTAGATTTTTATATAATTTGTTACTGAATTACAAGTTTTTTTTTAAAAGATTTTATGAGTGTTTTGCTTACATGTATTTACATGTACAATGCGTGTGTTAGGTAATCACAAGTTGTCACTGACCTCCACAAAGGCACCACGGCACACACACTACTGTGTTTAGTTTTCTTACATTTAGATGTGATGTACTGAAATGTTTTTAAAAAGATTTATTTCGTGAGTATGTGTGTCTGACTGACTGAATGTATGTACAAGATCCAGGTGTGATTAGGTGCCCATGGAAGGCAGGAAAGGGTGTTAGACGCCTTGGACCCAGAGTTACAGGCCCTTGTCAGCTGAGTAGTATTAGGGACTGAAACCAGTTCTTCCGCAAGAGCAGCCAGCTCTCTTAACCACGCAGCCATCTCTCTAGCCCCTTACTCTGAAATAATCTTTATGTATGATATTCGGGAAAGTCCAACTTAACTCTTTGCATGTGTACATTCATTTAGTTCCTCACTGAACTGTGTTGACTTCCTTGTCCAGCACACTGTACTGTAGCTTTGTAGTTTGACACAGAGGTGTAGGCTCCCACACTAACAAATCAATGACAACCATGGCTTCCTCTTAGAGCTTTCAACTTCCTCATTTTTTTTTAAATATATCTTCCTAAAATATAAACATGTACTCTGGCTGACATCTCACCATGTCACCATGTTGTAGGGCACCAGGCCACATTCCTTCTGTGTCTTGGTACTATTATTCAACTTCCCTTTGTCTATATCCCTCTGCCTTTCTGCATCAAAAGTACCACTATCCACTATTCAGGTGGGCCTTAAAGCTTCCACATGATAGAATATATATGTGTTTTCTGTGCATGGCTTATTTCACTTACCATAATGTTAAAGTCAAATGATTCTATGGCAGAATTTGATTCTTCTTCTTTTTAAAGATTTATTATATGTAAGTACACACCAGAAGAGGGCGTCAGATCTTATTACGGATGGTTGTGAGCCACTATGTGGTTGTTGGGATTTGAACTCAGGACCTCCAGAACTCAGGACTTCTGAAAGAGCAGTCAGTGTGCTCTTAACCAGTGAGCCATCTCTCCAGCACCTTGATTCTTCTTTTTAAATGTTTTAAATTCTCAGGAGCTGTTTATAGGTAGTTGTAAGCTGCCTGATTGTAAGTGTTAAAAACCAAATTCAAAGTCTCAAAACAGCAAGACATCTTAATCACTCAGCCATCTCTAGCCCTTCTATTTTCTTTTAACAACATGCTCATGCTGTATAGCTCAGGCCAGCCGTGAACGTCTTCTGCCTCTATCTAGCAACTGAGTGCTACAAGTGTATGTTACCATACCAAGCTTACTCTCTGTGCTTGAGTAATAGTCCTTGTGTTTATGTACCATATTTTTCTTATGCATTTATTCCTTCATAGACAAGTAGACTGACTGTATATCTTAGCTACTGTTAACAATACCACAAACATGAGTGCAGGTATTTCCTTGATATGCAGCTTTAATTTCCTTTAGACATATCCTTACAGGAAGAATTGGCCTTAAACTTCATGATCTTCTACCTCAGCATCCTGAATAATGCTTTTAGCAATTCCAAGTAATGGGTATTAAGTTGCTGGTGTGTATTCTGTATTTAGAGAAACAGTATGTGTACTGGACAAATACTACTAAGTTCAGACTACTCTTGGGTTTTAAACCTACTTAATTGTGACCTAACTTTTTGCACTCTGCAGTCTTTACCTTCTGAAGACTATATGTGCTTTTTTTTTTTTTTTGGTTTTTCGAGACAGGGTTTCTCCGTGTAGCCCTGGCTGTCCTGGAACTCACTCTGGAGACCAGGCTGGCCTCGAACTCAGAAATCCGCCTGCCTCTGCCTCCCAAGTGCTGGGATTAAAGGCGTGCACCACCACCGCCCGGCGTGTATGTGCTTTTAACAGTGCTTAGCTCRCGGTAATCATTAGACCAGTGTTCATCTCTACTAATGACTAAGATGGTCCTTAACTAAAACTCAGTGCAGATCAGAAAGCTAACGTTACTGCTATCAACATTAGCCATCATACACAACCAGCAAAAGACAGTGTCCCTAGTCTTGACTCTGAGTTTGAATATTTAAAGTCATAAAGTAAGTTTCCAGTTTTCTCTTAATCTTGTTCACATTAAAAAGGCACCTGCTAGCCGGGCGTGGTGGCGCACGCCTGTAATCCCAGCACTTGGGAGGCAGAGGCAGGCGGATTTCTGAGTTTGAGGCCAGCCTGGTCTACAGAGTGAGTTCCAGGACAGCCAGGATTACACAGAGAAACCCTGTCTCGGGGGGGGAAAAAAAAAAGGCACTTGCTATGATTTGTTGGCACTTATATTACTTTTTTTTTTTTTGACAAATGACATATTTTTCTGCTTATACTCATACACAGTATTCCCCCCCCCCCAAGAATAGTATAAATGACTAAGCGAGTAGAGCTAGCTACACCTGTACTAAATGACTAACAAGCTGTCATTGGGAAGAGATGCTAAGAGGTCTCATAGAATCCCAGGAGACAGAAGTACCACAGAAGGGGAATGGGGTCTGTAAATAAAAGCAGGGCTGACAGTGTCAGACATCTCTAGTTCTCACAAGCCCTGAATCATTTTGCAAAATAATTTAACTTTCTTTAGAAACCACATATTGAAGCATTAAATGTGTCTGGAATTGCTCAACTCAAATACTAGACCTAGTAGAAGAGATGTTCTAAATTATCAGGAAGTGAAAATTCTGTATAATTCCGAATAATAACACTTTTTAAAAAGATTATATATGTGAGCACACTGTCACTGTCTTCAGACACACTAGAAGAGGACATTGGATCCCATTATAGATGGTCGTGATCCACCATGTGGTTGCTGGAAATTGAACTCAGGACCTCTAGAAGAGCAGTCAGTGCTCTTAACTGCTGAGCCATCTCTCCAGCCCCATAATAACACTTTTAAACAAGTAACAAGATGAGTCAAGATAAGATGCTCAAGTTTGAACATTCTTACTGAATACAGAAAAACAAAAACCTTAGATACTGACACCTGGTGGATTTCTAGGGAATAATCCTTTTTCATCCTTTCCAGATGAAAAGGGTAGATGGATTAGGATCTCATGCAGTGTTCAGTCCCTTTATGCCTTAGTTTAAATGTGGAGACTCACAAAGAAGATTTTATTTTCTTCTTTGGAACAAAGTCTTAGTATGTAGCCTATGTGGCTCATGACCCTCCATCCTCAGGTTCCCAAGCGCTGGATAACAGGGACACACAAACATGCCTATAGGAAGCAAACGAGACAGAGAGCTGGACATCGTTCATTAAAAGCTTCTGTAAGACAAAGAAATGAAGCAGGGATAAAACTGATGATTGAGCACTAGGTGATGTCATTATTATATGAACATCAACAGTATGTTCTTCCAAAGCTAGGTGATATATAGACGGTACAACACTGAACACAGTCTCTTGCCATAGTTAAGAAGTGCAGTGGCGCTGCAGAGATGGCTCAGTTATTAAGAGTAGAGGATGCTTTTCCAGAGGACAAGGTTCAATTCCAGCATCCACAACTCACAACTGTCTGTAACTCCAGGTCTGGAAGAGCCAATGCTCCTCAGACACCAGGTATGAACATGGTACATAGACACACATGCAAGCAAAACACCCACACGAATAAAATACGGTACATAACACACTGTTTTACAGGGAGTTTCCTTCCAGACACGATTTCATGCAGCCCAAGGTATCCTCAAATTTCCTATATAATCAAGGATGACTTTGAACTCCTAACTCTCCCATTCCCATGTCCCAAGGCATGAGATCACAAGTATGGGGCATCACTGCTGGTTACAGGGAGACTTAAAAAAAAAGTAGAAGAATTATGAGTGCTTGCTTCTATGTCTTTGCACAATGCTTGTACCTGGTGCCCATGAAGGCCAGAAGAGGGCACTGGATCTCTTGCAACTTGACTTACAGTTGGTTGAGAGTTGTCATGCAGATGTTGGAAATCCAACCTGGGTTCTATGTAAGAGCAGCCAGTGCTGAGCCATCTCTCCAAGCACCAGTGAGCATTTAAAAGTAAGTACAATGACTGGGTAGGTGGCACATGCTTATTTAATTCCAACACTCTGGGAGACAGAGGCAAGAGGATAGTTGTAAGTTTCAGGAGTTGTAAGTTTCGTCTCAAAGAAGCGCCCGCCCCGCACCAAAACAACACTAAAAACACAACTAGTAAGATAATCACCTATTATCCCGTGTCTTTCTCTAAACAGAACTGCATATACTAAACTTCACAGAACTAGCTGCACATATAGATTTACTTATTTATTGACTGACAGGGTTTCTCTATGTAGCCCTAGCTATCCCGGAACTGGCTTTATAGAACTGGCTGACCTCAAACTTAAGAGGCCTCCAACTGACTCTACCTTCCAAGAGCTGGGATTAAAGCTCTCAACATCACCACCACCTGTATTTATTTCTTTATTTATATCACTACAGACATGTAAAACTATGTAAGCAGTGTGCTGTATCACAACAAAAGCTACAATGCCACGTGGTGACAGGACTTTCAGCTGAGCTCCCCTCTATGAACAGCCCTGTGTCCAGCACCTAATGTTTTGAGTATAGGAGTAGTAAACACATGGGTATGAATAAGGGCAGGAGCTAGTAGAAATAAACAACACAAGTAAAAAGCAACTCACTGAAAGATGAAAAAATAAGTTAATAAACAGTTCCTAGAAGAGTTAAAAAGTAAAATTAAAAGATAAAATGCCAGTTTTAACCCAAATGTGTAAAGTTAGTGGACAGAGAAAGCAAGCAATGAAGTAGGAAATACAAATAGACTCAAATTCCAGCATCGCTGACGTGGGATTTGTTGTAAAAAGGATCCACGCATCAATGCAAAGGAAAAGGGGACCTATTCGAACACAGAGATCTGCCTGCTTCTGCCTCTCCTAAGTGCTGGGATTAAAAGCATGAGCCACCATGTTCTGCTCAACCTAGGAATTTTATCTATCAAATTTTTCTTTTATCTGGATAGATCTGTTCACAGCCTAAGAATATTCAAGCAGTAAGTCAAATATCAGAAGTCAAAGTTTGAACTTCCAGCATCATCCACAACAGTGTCATGTTTGCTTGGCCATGATCTCTTCTATAGGAAACCATACCTACACTTCAGTGGCCACCAAAACATTTTGCACAGCTTCCGCAACAGTGAGGTTTTTGAAGCCACTAATTTGAACATTTTGGATCATTTTCTTTAGCTGCAAGGCTCTCAACAAGTATTTGGGGGGAAATCAGCTCAACCCTGGCATAATGCTAAAGTGTGGACAATCCAGGCTGGCTTTGAGTAAGCCTCGGCAGTACCCTAGGGCAAGGTCTCCATTGGAGATTTTTTTTTTTTTTTTTTTTTGGTTTTTCGAGACAGGGTTTCTCTGTGTAGTCCTGGCTGTCCTGGAACTCACTCTGTAGACCAGGCTGGCCTCGAACTCAGAAATCCGCCTGCCTCTGCCTCCCAAGTGCTGGGATTAAAGGCGTGCGCCACCACCGCCCGGCTCCATTGGAGATGTTAATTTCTGTATTTATTGTGTGTGTATATGTATGGCATGACACGGTGCACAGGTGAGGACATCAGAAAAGAATCTGTGGAGTTCTTCTCCTTCACTTCAGTACRGCTTGTGGGGACTGAGCTCAGGTGGCCACTCTTGCACAGCAAGCGCCTCACTGAGCAGTTTCACTGGTCTGATAACTATACTTTGCATAGAGGGTACACGTGTGGAGATCAGAGGACAACTTTTCAGAGTTCATTCTCTCCTTCCATGGTAAGATCTGCGGACTGAATTCAGGTTCAATCTAAGTCAGTGAATGTTCTTACTTACTGAGGCGTTTTATTGGCCCACTGAATTCTTTACTCCAAAGTGGGCTGAAGAGATGGTTCAGCATATAAGAGCAATCAATGGTTGCTCTTCCTGAGAATGCAGTCCCACTGCAACAGCCATCTGATGGTTCATAACCATCTGTACTCCAGTTTCAGAAGATCTGACCCTCTCTTCTGACCTTTGTGGACATCAGATATGCAAGTGGAACAGAATATACATGCACTYACACATAAAACTAAAATCTCAAAAAAAGTCAGTGTCTCTTTGTAAGGTTGGTCTAGTGGAAGCAAGTGAGGAAAGGTGTATCCTTGAAGGGGATCTTTAACCTTGATCCCTCCTTATTCTGTGGGTGCCACTAACTGAGAGGCTTCTTTGGTCATGTGTTTTGGCTTTGGGGTACACTCACTTGTCATAATGCCAAAAGAAATGGGACCAAGTGCAACGAACTGGAACCTCTGAGAACATGGGCCCAAAAGTGAGCATTTCCTTACTATATCTCAGATTTTATTAGAGTGGTACCATAAAATAACACATTTAAGATATGACTTATGAAATTTATTTCTTACCTACCCTACTTTTAAAACTTTTGGATAAACAGTTCTCAAAACAAAAAGCAGGTCAGGGGGCTGGAGAACAGCTTAGTGATTGTCACACTTTCTGTGCCAAAAGCACAGTGAACTGTTTCTAAGACCTGCTGAGACTTTCTGCAAGAAGTAGCAAACACTGGCCCCACAAAGTGACACAGCACAAGGGCAAGGACTCTTTGTATGCCCAGAGAAAGTGGTGTTAAAACAGGAAATGGAGTGTCTGTTGTGTACAGACTAAGCCTATTCTCCACAAAAAGGCGAACCCTACAAAGAGTGCTAAGACTTGCGTGTGTGGAGCCCAACTGCAGGCCTCAGGGAATGAATGCCACTTAGTAAGAGATTCGAGCATTCTGAACTGGGAGGAGACAAGAAGAGAAAAAGGGCCAAAGGAATCCAGTTCTAAGCCTATTTTGTAATGATAAAATAACAAATAAGATTTTACTTATTTTTAACTTACTTATCAGTAAGACTTTACAATAAAATCATAAGCCTTTACTCCCCTGCTCCCCCAAGAGCACTGGCTGCTTTTGCAGAGGACCCAGGTTCGGTTCCTAGCAACCACATGGTAGCCTACAACAGTCTGAAACTCTAGTTCCAGAGCATCTGATACCTCTCTTTGGCCACCATGGACACAACACTGCCTGCATAAAGCTGGCACATGAACAGATATATATGCATGCAAAACACTTATACACATAAATATAAAACAACAAAATCAGGAGCTAAAGAATAGAGGCAATCCAGTATTGTAACATCCTATGATTCAACAGGCCCAAAGAGCAACCTGGCTAAGAAAACAATATGAAAAAGGAGTTTAAGAAAGTAAACAAATAAAACAGAATTTGGGAATTTTAGAATAAAAGACCAGTAAGAAGCCTGTTGTGGTGCCAGAAGTGGTACTTTAATCCCAGCACTCTGGGAGGAGGACCTCTGAGAGTTTAAGGCCAGAGACCCTAACAGAAAACAGAGAAAAATGGAGATAAATCAAAATAACTCACTGCTTTGTTTAAAGTAATGCAGGAACTCTTTAAATTAAAATAAATATTTGGAACTATGAAAATAACTGCCTACTCTCACAAAATTCAGAAAGAAAAGATAGCTATAATCAAATCTCAGCAAAAGGCAGGAAGAAACACAAAGAGCTGATACTACAGCTTACCCGCTCTCACTGCAATAGCCTCTTTTGGGGGGAGGGCCACAACACCCATCACCTCAAGCACAACAACTGGCAAATAATCACAGGAGCAAATGCACTGGATTAGTATTTCTTTTGAAAACAGCTGCAATTCTGGCACTTTATGTAATTCTTTAAGATAAAAAGCAGATGAAGGAATGTTCATAGGAAGGTCTAATAAAATAATTCTCAAATTATTAGTAGAGATGCCTGATCCCAGTACCCCTTACTCCTCAAAATAGCCAAAAATCTAGGAAAGATTTTTGTTCAACCCCCAGTAAGCCAAATAAATTGATTTAATGATTAAAAACAATCACAAAGATGATTAGGCTGGAAATCTCTGAATAAGTATCCCACGAATAGAAAACTCACAGGATGACCCTGTAACCCCCTTTCATTATCTATCACTACCACCTCGGATTTCCCAAAGCAGAAACAAGACAGGCACTGAAAACCTATTTCCGCTCTGATGCTGAAATAGAAAAGGTAGAACTGGACTAGACTCAGTGTCTCAGGAATGATGGAAAACAGACGGGGAGATGGCTCAGTAGATAGAGGTGCTCGCCATGTTTGATCTCCTGAGCCCAAATAAAGGTACCCAACTTGTAGACGAATAATTTTACAAAGATGCCTTCTGACCTCTCTATGTGAGCAGTGGCACTCATACCCACACTTACGAACCAGTGACATTGCAGCAGGTATTCTGATGACTTATAGCACATGCGCTTGTATGCAAGTACTGCACCAAGATCCCCATACCAAAGGATGACATTCGGATGGAAGTTTAATGAGTCAAGCATTTCTACTCAAAAGCATGCAATGCTGTGATTGATTTAGAACACAAGTTATGAACATTATAACTAAAAAACTGTTATTGTAACTGCCTTAAATTAGCTTGATGAACTCTTGAGACTAGAGAAAACACGAATAGTATATTTTTTTAAGGGGCTAAAAAATGCTTAGTGGTTAAGATCACTGCTTGCCCTTCCAGAAGACCAGGTTTCACATGGACACAAACAGCAACTAATAACCTTCTGTAACTTCAGTTCTAGGGCATCTGACGCCCTCTTCTGGCCTTCTTAGGCAATCCATGCAAGGTATACACAAACACATGAAGGCAAAATACCCATAAGCATTAAAAAAGCTTTAAAAAAGTTTATTATTTCAGGGTTGATTGTAGAAACGAGGGCTTTTGATTATCAGCATTACATATATCACAATACAATGACTATTAGTAAAYATTTCCTAGATAAGGATATAGCTTAATGGTAAAGCACAGAGGTTGTTAGGGCCACAAAATATAGTTCTGTGATAGAGACCATTAAGTCATCTAAAAAAATTAGTCAATAAAATGAAAAACGAAAACATAAAACAACCTATATTGTTTTCAGCATGCAAATGCATCTTACTTAAAAGACACATAAGCTTTTGTCTGATGAGGTAGGTGAACAACCGACTTCACTAAAGGTTCAATTTTATTTAATGACGAGCTGATTGATACAGTTCCACTATGAAGCACAGGCTGGCTTGAAACTAGTCATTTTCCTGCTTCAGCCTCAGAAATCATGAGATTATATGCAGGAGCCAAGAATGGGGAGGATCGATCAGTAAGATTGATAGTTTACAAAGCTGAAACTGGAGTTGGTATTTTTTCAGAGCACTTTCGGGTTTCTTTTTTATAACAGTTATATTTCCCCTCACTCACAAGGTTCAGAGCCCAGACCTACGATAGACCGTTCGGACAGTATGAAATCAATCAAACATTTGTGAAGTTAACTAGCAAAAAAGTAAGTTTTAAATTATAAAACAGGGAAAGTGCCCAATCTTCGGAGAAGCCCTGGAACTCCCAACAGCGTTTTCCTCAACACGTGCCCCCGGTATGCTGCGGACATGGGAAACCAGTTTTGAGGCGTCCTATCAATTTAATTCTTAAGAGAGCCCGCAGGTTTCCAGCGCTGGGTCTATTACCCACGCGGGGCCTAACGTGAAGATGCGGAGCGCGGGAGCAGCATTTCTCAACTCCAGTAGAGGCCCGCAAGCCGAGAGCGCCAAGAGCTCCGGGCACATCTTTCGCGCCCCTCTTGCTAGCAAACGGTAATTCTGGCGGGACCTGGGCGGACCGCTGTGGCTGCGGGGCGGGCCAGGCGCGTGCGGACCCCGCAGGCGCAGCGCGGTGCAGCGAGCCGGACGCCGCCGGGGCAGGCGGGAGCGCGGCGGAGCCGGAGATTTCGGGCTGAGGGGGGAAAAGGGCGCCGGGAAGCAGGCTATTATGGGATGTGGGGCTCCCGGGGGCGCTGGGTTCCTTACCCGCCAGTTACTGTACAGTCTCTTAACTCGCCGGTAGTACGCGTCTTTGTCCAGAGTCACAGCCATAGCCCTGGACGCCGCTTCCCGTCGGGCTCCGAGAATCACGCGAGGTCCCAGCTCCGCCACCCGCGCTCGGCCCGGAATCCCGCACTCTCTGTGACCCGGAAGTACCGACCGCCCGGTATCCCCTTCCGCTTCCGGGTCCCTATAACGTCGAAGATTTAAAAAGCAAAATAACCCAAAACACAACTCACTCCGTAGGGTAGCAGGGCAAGGGCAACAGAGAAGGACGCAAGAGTGGAGAAGTCACCAGAACGCAGTGCAGATCCATTTCGGGGCCTGGAACCTCTCTCCGACRCCAGAGGCTACCGTCACGTGACCCGCCCACTTTCCGAGCTCCGGGCGCTCTAAGCGGCGGGCAGAGGTGGGAGGGAAGCAGAAAGAGCGGGACCCGCGTGCAACCAGGCGCAAAGGAGTGAGTCCTCTGCCCCAGGGCAGGCCTGTGAACGCCAAGGGGAAGGCACTCTCAACTAAACACTGCAACCCAGAGGAATGGAGCCCACCTTCGCAAATAAGCTGCGTGGTGCGCAGAAGCAGAGCGGGAAGGAAATGTTCAAATTTCCTTTAAGAGATGGGCTGGTAGGGTGGAAGAAAACAAATGGTTCAGAGTGGCTCCTAAACTCTGTAGTTCCAGCTCCCCGCCCCCGAAGACCTAAATTATGAAAGCATCCTTTTCTTCAGCACGTATTTCGCTGTATTTCACAAAAAGCAACATTGTTATCTTGACTAATTGAAAAAAAAATATGGCTCTTGAAATTCATCCTCGTCTAAGAATGTGGAGTACAACTCAAAATATTTTACCTCTTTATCTTGTATCATTTCCCTGGCTTAAGCAAACGGGATAATCCACGATTATATATGCCTTTTGAGGAATACAAATGACTTTTCTATTCGTAGTAACAGTATTGAACTGTAGGAGAATGATGTTTAAATTACCCAGCAAAAAATTAGTACTTGTGTTTAAGAAAACAACATAGGAAGAATGGAAAAGGATTAACTTAAATTTATTAATGCCAAGGGGAAGGAAGGTAACAGTTCCTGACCCTCCAGCTGTATCCACAGTTTGGCCAGGAACAGGCTCTGCCAGAGGCTAGGGCCAGCGCTACACAGTCTGTGGTTAATGGAGGTGTCCGGGGAAGGGTGAGCACACCAGCTGCTCTAAGCTCCTTTGCTTCCCCAGAAACGAGGAAGTGGTCATTTATTACTTTTTTTAGGAGTTCCCCTGCCCACCCAATCCTCTCAAAATTGGGAGCAATCGGGTACAAGTTTCTTGTTTTTTTTTGTTTTGTTTTGTTTTTTTTTGTTTTTCTTTTCCTTTTCACCTCCTGAAGTCTTGGGTTTCCCCATATTGTTCCCTGTCCCTCCCACATTTCCAAAGTCCAAGGGCCAGAGTAAGGGATTCCAGCAGCCACCCAGCGTGGGTCTATATTGGGGCCTCAGTCGTCAGCATCTTCACTGGAGTCTGAGTTGGCTGGCATCATAGGGTCATCAATGAGTGAGAAGTCCCTTTCTGAGCTATCATAGCCCTGAGATAAATCATCATCATCTTCATCCTCTTCTTCATCATTGTCCTCATGTTGCAGTGTTGGTAACCGCAAGGAAGTACCGGAGGTGGTAGTAGCTGGTGAAGGGTAGCCAGTGGTTCTCAAGCCTGGGTGGTGGTGGTGGTGATGGTGGGGGTGGGGGTGGTGGTGGTGATGAAGCATGGTGCTGGAGTCTACATGAGGGGATGCTGCTGCACCACCCATCACAAACGGCATAAAAGGCAGAGATGCAGAGGTGGCACTGCTGTGACCCAGAGACGACACAGACTGTAGGTTACTACTGCTGTGTTGAAAGGTGTTATGCAGAGAAAGGGGCCCAGTGCTTCCACCCTGCATCAGGGCCATCATCTTAGAAAGGTCTGGTCTTGTCCTACGGACCCGTTTCTTGCTGTTCTCTGGTGCAATAGGCCCTGGCAAAACCCGGTTGAACGCAGTTTCAGCATAGTGACCCTGTGAGGTAGGAACAAAAGAAGACAGTAAAAAGATGGAGGTTGGGTGAGGGGGAAAAGGGGAAAGATAGGACTTGACCCAGAAACCACATGTGTCCTAGCTTGGAAATGATTGCCTGATATTGGCTTGACTGATGCTAATGGAGGTGGAATTGAGGGTGAAATCAATAATTTGATATTGATAGCCATGTGGACCATAAGGTTTTTTCCCTGCTTCATATGACATCATGCTTTTCTGCAGCCTTCTTACAAATGCCTTTTTCTTTGCTAGTCAGCAGTCTGAGTAAGAGATCAGTCCATGCACAGAGCAGCTCGTTGGCATGGTCTTATGTGTAGTACGGCACAACTATGGTGACATTTGCATTTATCCTGTTATTACTCAGGAGCAGGATTGGATAGCCAAGAAGATTATGGGAAACTTCTCACCACCAAATTTAATACAAATTTTCCACACTGATTAAAAACATTACCTTTTGGGTGTGGTGGCTCATGCTCCAGGCCTTGGAGGGCAAGGCAAGAAAACTGCCAGAGTCCAAGGATAACCTGGGATACACGTCTTTCTTTTTTCTCTTGCTTAAAAAAAAAAAAAGATTCTATCTATCTATCTATCTATCTATCTATCTATCTATCTATCTATCTATCTCTATCTATCCATCCATCCATCCATCCATCCATCCATCCATCCATCCATCTATCTATCTATCTATCTATCTATCTATCTATCTATCTATCTATCTATGCACACTGTAGCTGCCTTCAGACACACCAGAAGAGGGCATTAGATCCCATTACAGATGGCTGCGAGCCAACATATGGTTGCTGGAATTGAATTCAAGACCTCTGAAAAAGCACTCTCTCTAGCCCTTCCCTTGCTTTCTTCTTTCTTTTGGATTTGTTTTCTTCAAGACAGGGTTTCTTTATAGCCCTGGCTGTCCTAGAACTCACTCTGTAGACCAAGCTGACCTCAAAGTCACAGAAATACACCTGCCAATGCCTTCCTGAGTGCTGGGATCAAAGGTGTGCACCATCACTGCCACCAATATAGTCATTTCTAAGCCATTCAGCTACTGAGTGAGATTCTGTCTCAACAACAAAAGGAGAGAGACAAAAAGCACACACAAATCTCTACAATAAAATAAATCATACATTTGCTGAATTTTAAATGTGTCCCTCTATTTTTATAACATTTAATAAGATTGGAAACTACTACATTAGGACTTTTGCTTTGTGGAACAAACCCCATACAGGATGAACTAAACACTAAGCACAAACAATTTGTATGTATATCTCTGGATACACCAAGACTTAAAATCCAAACCTGACACCCGACATGGAACATGCCTTTTGACTTGGAAAAGCAAACATTTAACACTTATGGCATGGAGTTTCAAATTATGATTACAATAATGTCTAGATTCCTGTGGGCCTCAGTAATAATGTAGCCCTAGAATCCCTGCCAATTTTACACTAATAGTTAAGAACTGTAGAACGAAGAATTGTATCTGGCCAATGCATATGTCTACAGTCCCAGATATTGAGGAAACCTAGGGAGGAGAATAACTGCAGCCTACAAGTTTGGAGATAGCTTGGACCATATAGTAATATCTTTCTGTTTTCTTCTTTTTTAAATAGGAGCAGGGTAGCTCAGCTATTTTTCCAGAGAACCTGGGTTGAATTCCCAGTACCCTCATGGCAGCTCACAGCTGTAACTCCAGTTCCAGGACTTCTGACACCTTCATAAAGAGATATATGTGCAGGCAAATAACCAATGAACATAAAATAAAAAACTAAAAAGTTTAAAAAAGTAATTTTATACTAATCACAAAATGATTTTCTATGGTGTCCTACAATCTTGTATATATCTTCTTATTGTATACATTCATGGTGTATATGGCCATGAGAGTTTACCAGAAATACATATGGAGGTCAGAGGACAAACAACTGGAGTTGGTTCTCGCTTTCCATCGTTATCTGTGCTCTGGGGATTGAACAGACTGTCAGGCTTAGGTTATCAGTAAGCACTTTACCATCAGCCTGATGTGCTCACATTAAACTAAATGCACATGATCTAAGTGAATTCCTTTACATTTTAAATTTTCTATAATATATCATAAACTACTATATAGTATATATAATGTGATAGTATATAACTATATCATAAACTGTATCCATCATGTATATATACTATATATCACATACATACATACATACATACATACATACATACCCCTACATATGTTCTATAAGCTTGGTCTGAAATAGTCGGTTGACTAAAACTGGTATTTACTTGGGGCTGGAGAGATGATGGTTCAGTGGTTAAGAGCACTCTCTGCTCTTCCAGAGACCCAGGTTGCATTCTTAGCATTCACAACCATCTGCTGCAGTTCCAGATAATCTGACACCCTCTTCTGACCTTTAAGAGCATCAGGCATGCATCTTGTGTACAGACAGACATAAAGACAAACACTCATATACTTAAAAGTAAAAATAAAATTAAGTAAAATGTGGTTTCTTGTAAATTTTCTATTAAATTTAAGACTATTTAGTTGATGATGTAACTCAAGGATAAAGTATTTTACCTAGTAAGTTTAAGGTATTGGGTTCAATCTTTAGTATTTACTCCAAAACACCCAATTAAAAAAAAAAAATCCTTAGTTATATAGACGAGAAGGATAAGCCCTGATGCTTCGAAAACACCAATAACAGTATTCTGGAGAGTTGAAACAAAGCACACGGGGAAAGGATTAAAGGGCTGATCACTACTGAATCTCTAAGAATGAAGACAACATAATAAAAGTGCTATTTTCTCACCTTTTTCCCATTTCTAGAGCTGGCTGTCTGTACTGGTTCCATTCCCAAACAGTTCAATTCTGCCTTATTATTTTTTTTACATCTTTGCCACTTCTGTTTTCTACGTTCCTCCATATACTGCAATAGAAAAGAATTGGTTACCCTAGAGAAATGGAAATGCCTGGACTAATTATTGAGATACTACTGTCTTCTGTTTGACAATAAACTTGTCTTCTATAAATCTAGATTAGTCAAGAATGGAAAACTGCTATTAAAGGGTTCTATTACTCCAAACTGGGTAATCTCTGTTATAGTTTGAGAGTGACTTTCTAAGCACTTAGTTGAAGAAGTGTCTGGGTATTTTAGTGTTTTAAATCTCTGAAGTAAGACTGTTACTATTCTTATTTTGCAGATGCAGAAACAGTGGTATAAAATATGGCATGCTTTCTTGATCTCATACACCTTAATCACCAAGAGACTTTAAATCTGGCTGGATGGAACTGCCACTCACCGCTAGAAATCGGGGATCAACAGCAAACTCTGGATGACCCTGTAACCACATCTCCAGCTCCGCCCGGCGAGGGGCCTCATCACCCACCAGCAAAGTACCATCCACCTTATTGATGACAGGGATCCGGGTCTCCAGGTCCAGATCAAGGTGATTAGGCTCTTCCATGCACTCCACCTCCAGCTGCAAACCCAGAATCCACCCCCATGAGCACATACACTTCTTTGGAATAGGGAGGGAAGGGAAGCAGGGCCAATGGTAGCCATGAAGAAACTTAATCATTTGGTCCCTCAATCCCACCTGCCTTCAATTACTAATAATAAAAAGACCTTTCAAGTCACAAGGTAATTTAATCATGAGGTAACTGGTTCCCTACTACTTACCTCTACTAGCTTTTTCCTGTTCCCCTTCTTCTTATGAAACAGTGGGTGTCCATCTCCCATTACACCATTAGCCATCAATCTATGCTTCTGGAATGTTAACTTCAATCCTTCTTCCTATGAAGACAAGCACCCACACATGATATTACATGAAGCATTCTTTTTTTGTTTTTGTTTTTGTTTTTTTGAGACAGGGTTTCTCTGTGTAGCCCTGGCTGTCCTGGAACTCACTYTGTAGACCAGGCTGGCCTCGAACTCAGAAATCCGCCTGCCTCTGCCTCCCAAGTGCTGGGATTACAGGTGTGCGCCACCACCTCCCGGCACATAAAGCATTCTTATAATAAGTAAAGATTAGACTTGGAGAGCTTTGGCTATTTGACTGAAGAGCATAAATCAGATATAGAATGAAATCTTTTCCTTAGAAAGATTTCATTTCTTTAACTAATAGCCATCATACAGGTTTTCTTATTCTCTTTGTAAAATTACATTTTATTTTTGAGATTATAAACACACTACCATCATTTCCCCCTCCCCTTTCCTGCCTCCAAACTCTCCCATATACTTTTTCTTTCTTTCAAATTCATGGCCTCATTTTTCATTAATTGTTGTTACAAGCATATATGCTATTTGGCTGCTTTTCAGGGCTGATCATTTATTATTAGATAACTGGTCAATGTGCACCTCCCTTGGAAGGACTAAAATTTCTTCCATTCCTCAGCTACTTTTAGTTGACCACAGGTCTTTAATGTTGAGGCCCTGTGAGCCTTCCCTCTCTTCTGTGTTAGCATGTCTATTTGCTGCCCTCCTTGTTTGGTAGTTATGTTGGTGAGACTTTATGTTGTAGGTTTTCTCTTTCTCTCTCTCTCCTCTCTCAAGTATGTATTTATGGTTCTCAGTCTTCCTACATAGTTCCTCAAGTTATGGTGACCCCCAACCATAAAATTATATTGCTATTTCATAAATGTGATTTTGCTAGTGTTATGAATTAAAATGTAGTATCTTTGTTTTTTGGTGGTCTTAGGTGACCCTTGTAAAATATAATTTTTTTCCTCTAAAATTATGATTCTAATTGAACAACCTATGATTTCATTTAATTTAATTTTCAGGAGTTCATTCTTCCTTTACTCCAAAGATTTTTCCTAAATGGATTCTTGTGTACTCTGAATTTTTTTTTTTTTTTTGAGGTTTTTTTGAGACAGCTTTCTCTGTGTAGCCCTGGCTGTCCTGGACTTCACTCTGTAGACGAGGCTGGCCTCGAACTCAGAAATCCGCCTGCTTCTGCCTCCCAAGAGCTGTGATTAAAGGCGTGCGCCACCACTGCCTGGCTGTATTCTGATTTTCAAAGTTAGCTAACAAAATGTATATAAGGTTTTATTATTGCTTATTTTTTCCAAGACAGAGTTTCTTGGTGTAGCCTTGGCTGTCTTAGAAATCTCTTGTAGACTAGGCTGGTCTCAAACTCAAAAAGATGCCCCTGCCTCTACCTCCCAAGTGCTAGAATTAAAGCATTTTTCTTTTCTTCTTCTTCTTCTTCTTTTTTTTTTTTTTGAGAGTCTCACTATATATAGGATGGCACTTACTAAACCTCGCATTCACAGTGACCCACATGCTTCTGCCTTCCAAGTGCTCATATGCTTGCTATTAGTGAAACTAGTTACAAGTCCCACCACTTCCCCTACTTCTTGGTGCCTTAGATGCTGAGCTTACATCTTTGATCTGAACTGTAAACTCTTTCTCATCCATGCCTCGCCGAAGTTTCGTAAACTGTGCTGCTGCTGTGGTGACTGCAGATGCTTCTTCCTCTACCATGGAAGCTGCACTGCTACTTCGTGGTGTGGGGACAGGGGAGTCCCCATATTCTCCTGGGGTCAAAGAAGGACTGTCTAATAAATGGTTGCCTGGCCCCAAAATTCCTCCCGTTGTCATTTCCTGGCTCCGGCGGTTAGGCCATTTCCCTGAGAGTACAGCCTGGCAGACGAGGTCAATGCGGTTTATCAGAACACGATCCTGAGTGGCAAAGAAAGAATATAAGATGTTTAGAGTCTGAACGCTATGTAATCCTCAGCTACATAATCATGGTATTATTACTATACTAGGTATAATGAAAAGACTGAAAGGAGGTAATACTATCACATCTATAAATAAACTATAGAGCTTTTTAAAAACATAGGTAGTTCTAAACAAAGGAGAAATAAATGCATCAACACTATCTCTTACTTCCGTTAGACAGCATGGATCTGTTCCTAGGCTCTGCATATGTAAATGAGACTGGTACCTTGGGCCATTCAGAGGCTCTTTGTCTTTCCTGCAGCAGCAGCAACTCAGGGGTCATTTGTTCTCCATCTTCATTGGGGAATCCATCTTGGGACATAGTAAGGGATAGAAGGCTCTCTTCATCATAGAGCTTTGGGCGGGACCGGTCAGCAGCTAGAGATCACACAGCATGTGTGGACAAAGATAACAGAACAGTGTTAAATTGGAATGGTACTGTGAAGTAGGCCCAATGAATAAAAGAGATACTCTGACATTTTATCAAATATAAACTGAAATGTCTCTGAAGAGGCTGCACTTTAAACAGAAGGGAAAGAGCAGAGCAGAGATAGAGATGGGCCCACAACCTGTTACATGCACTCACTTAACTTCTCCTCCTTCTCATCTTCACTCTCATCAGTGCTGGAGCTGGAGCTGGATGAGGATGAAGAAGAAGAGGATGATGGCGACAACTTGCTCAAGTCCAGCTCAGAGTCTGAATCATCCTCATCCTCCAGCTTGACCGGTGGGACACTCCGGGACAGAGGGGCTGCATCTGAGGAGGCCGCACGCATTTCATAGTCGTGAGGGGCGAGCCGGCTCCTAGCCATCACCTCGTCCTCTAGCTTTAAAGTCAGACCCTCCAGACTGGGGACCTGAACAGCATTCTCCTCGGGTGGCTTTTCAACAGGAGCATCTGGACGCAGGGGTGATGGTGACGCAGTATGTGAGGTACACTGCTGGTGCAGCAGTGGAGTGGAGCATCTTGACAGGGATGCAGCTGATGCTCCTGCCTGATGGTTCTGCATATAATTCATACGGGCAGCCAGAAAAGAGAAGTCTGGGTCCTGCATGATGTTGCAGTCTGTTTGGCTCACCCCATGGCGGGCTGCTCCTCGTAGGAGCTCCCCATCGTGACGAACAGGTTCCCACCATTTGGGCAGTTCAAGACCTGGAGGCTGACACAATGCCAGCCGATCTTCTAAAAGGGGGTGGCATAAAACTTGTTCCCGTAAGCGTCGAAGCAATTCTATGCGGTAGAGAGTCCGTGAGGCTCTCTCTTCAGTGATGGGCTCAATGAACAGATTAGGATCTGGAGGTTCTGCAACGACAGAGGTGAGAAAAGAAATTAAGCACAGGTTGATCTGTTAACAACACAGACCCATTTACCCTGACTCTACACGCTCACCATCACCAGCAGCTGGAGGAAGTCGGCATACTTGTCGACACATGGCCACAAAACCATGGAAGTACTTGGTAAGGCTTTCATCCGTTTTTTTGTCCAGGCGAGCAAAAGTGCGGAAGCGATCCCAGTGAAACTGCATGTTGTCAGGGTCGTACTCTACACCAAAGGTAGACACTACTCGATAGAAATCAGTTTGCTCACGCCTTGTCCATCTGTGACAGGGAAAGTAAAGCAACAGTGATCAGAAGACAGGAAACCTGGCGGTTTTGTAGAATAGTTTACAACACGTGAGTTACTAAGTGAAAAGGAAATGATGCAGGCGAACTCACAATGAGGACATCAGGCAACTCTCTCTCATAAAGTGCATGCCGACTACCAGGTACATACAACTGTTCGTTCAGTATCATGCATCTTCTGTCCACCCCCTTCTGGCTCAGACACTGTGTCTACACCAATACTAAATCCTTTCCATATTGAATTCCATCTCTGTTTTATTAAAAAAGAAATAAACAGGGGCTGGAGAGATGGCTTAGTGGTTAAGAGTACTTGTTGCTTTTGCAGAGGACATGGGTTTGGCTCCCAGCACTCACACGACGATAAACAACTATCCATAACTCCAGTCACAGGGGATCTGCCACTCCTGGCCTTCTTGGGCACTAGGCACGCATGTCAAAAATATACATGCATGCAGACAAATCAAGTATAACAAAAATTTTTTGGGCGCGGTGGTACACACCTTTAATCCCAGCCCTTGGGAAGCAGAGACAGGCAGGTGAGTCCAAAGACAGCCTAGTATATATAGTAAGTTTCAGGCCAGCTGGAACCACATAACCAACTCAAACAAAATAAACAAATAAAAAAAACCAAAGCAAAATAAAAAAAAAAAAATAGTAAACAGGCTGGAGAGATGGCTTAGCAGTTAAGATTGCTTGCTGCTCTGCAGAAGTCCAACATTCATTTTCCAGCACCGCATGGAGTGGCTTACAGATGCCTGAAACTATACAGCTCCAGGGCATCTAATGTCATCTTCTGGCCTCCACAAATAACTACAAACAAGTGGCATTCACTCACAGACACAAACTTGGGGGGAAAAAAAGAGAGAGATCTTAAAGAATATCTACAATGGCATCTTCGTATTGTTTTGGCTGTTGAACCTAAGCAAATTGGTTTTTTCTTTGTTTTTATGTCAGTGGAAGGAATTTCTGAGCCCAAGGCCTTCATTTCCATGAAAAGTTTAAGTGCTGTGCCACTGAGCTATAATATCCCTAGCCCACAGCAAAGTTCTTAAGTACTGGATAGAGATGAAGGCAGTCAAGATGTTCCTGTTCCTCCTGTGCTTTTTCAGTACAGGACCCATAGCTTATGACAATCTTAGAGGTCAGTCTGGACTCCTTGCTATACCACATACCGCTGTTGTTTTTCCCGCCTTGCGATTTCTTTGAGCTTAAAGGCTGCTTCGCACCGTCGGCGTCTCCGGTCCCCACGTTCTGCAGCCTCTATCTTCATTTGCTCTCTCTTGTAGCTGCGTTGATAGGCTGTTACTAGGCGGCGAAGTCTAGCTGTGAGGGCAGAGCCTGGAGGCCAGAATACATGCCCTGGCTGCTGAGTCACCTGGGCTGTGGAAAGAAAGCAGAATGAAGACGGAAGTACAGAAAGAAGAACAGAGATAATATTTGTACTTTGGCCCATGAATAGGTAAAGCTTTTAGTTATCCCAGGATAGGTCACACTTTACAGTCAATGATCCCCCAACCTAACCCTTGAAAGGTGCACTGTTTGAGCTAGGATTTACCTTCATCTCCATCAATGACTGAGATCTCCTCATCCATCATCATCAAGGGATCACCCTAGAGAAGGAGATCCACCCCACAGGATGGAGGGGAGTGAAAGGGGAGAAGTTGGCACTCTGAAATCACTTTCTGGTGTATGTCCTTCTGGGGCACCAAGGGATAAGAAAAGTTTCTAATGAAAGGAACTCTCAAAAACTTATAAAGCAACTGAAGAACAGAACAAGCAGAACCTAAGCAGTGAGTTCTTAGGGATTTGACCGATAACATCTGCTAACAACCAGCTGCAGTTCCCTCTCCTCCAAAAACTAGCTTAGCCATGCCCTAAGGACAGCACCATAATCCTAGTCATTAATAGTTTGCATTCTTACAATTAATGTATTTTTAAGTGTATGTGTGTTTGGCTGCTAGTAAATCTGTGCACTACATGATGCCTGGTGCCTGTGGAGACCAGAAGAGGGCATCATATCCCCTGGAACTGGAGTCACAGACAGGTATGAGTCACATGTGGGGTCTGAGAATCAAACTTGGGTCCACTTGTAGAGCAGTCATAGCTCTTTAACCATTGAACTGTCTCCCCAGCCCTTGTAGTTTACATTCTCACAGTTTATGTATTTTCCATATACACATATATTAGTATAATCAACATACTTCAAGTATAATTATAATAATATACTTCAAAGTTCAGAGAATGGGATATGATAAGAAGATTTACTAATAATAGATTAAAGCTAGACTCAAAACAATTTCTTACCTCATCATCTGGGTCCTTTGGGGGACCCTGGAGGGGTTTATATTCAGGATCTTCACAATCCTTATCAAAGTCGATCCTAGTAGTATCCAGAAACAAAGAAAAAGATAATATATATTCTATCACTAGGAGATCTTGTCAAGCATACAATCCAACAAAGAATATTCTTCTTTAATTTCATGCTTTAAGGAATGGGGGTGGGCAAGCTTCAAAGCTGTAGTTATGTTTAGAACTTCTAGGAAACAACGAATAATTAGAAGCTGACAAAGTACATAACAAAATTGCCTGACTTGGATAAA
>BDUI01000434.1:109495-129641 GCA_002335545.1 Apodemus speciosus | reverse complement strand
CTCCCTCTCCCTCTCCCTCTCTTTTTGAGATTGAGATAGGGTCACTTTGTGTAGCCCTGGATGGCCTGGAACATACTCGATCTGCTTGTCTCTGTATCCCAGCGCTGGGATTAAAGGTGTGCACCACCATTCCTGCCTAGGTTACTTTTTAAAAATCCCATTAGATTTCTCAAGAACATGTAAATAAATACCTTTATTTTAGGAAGTAAACAAAAAAGTATGGCTAAGAAAATACAGTCAAATATATCAAAGGATGAAACTAAAATTCACTGGTTTTAATGCCTGGAATTTCTTATTAGGCAAAAATTACTAAGAAATTAGTACTCACTGCTACCTCAGACCACTAAACCTTTAGACAAGTGAGACATTTACATAAATAGGATTGTTTGAGCATGCCTTAAGAAAAGGCACTGGAATTAGAAATGGTTATTAACAGGGCTTGACATATATTACTTTTTCTGACTTGCGGAATCTTAATGTAGATCTCATAATACATAGGGAGGTAACATTATAGTAACCGTGGTTAGAGGACAAAGACTTCCTGCCTTTGATTTAGCTGTGCATCTGGAATTCCTTAAACATTTGATTACAGAACTAAGTAGTTTGCTACAGACATTTAAGAACTAGTTTCTTACTTAAACACAAAATTTCTGGTGATGAATTCACCACAAACATTTTGTTAAATGTATTATCGCTTAGCACATATCTTCAATACAGAAGCAATACGGGAGAAGGTACCTACCATGCTTAAAAACACCAATGAGCAGGGATTTGTCAGCCTCGCTATCCCACCATGCTGTTGGAACCTCCAGCTGATCCACCACTGGGAACCATATGTCAATCTCACTGAATGTGTAAGTCAGTAAACAATGTTAGAGCTAGAGATAGAAGTGATAATCCTTCAAAAGATTATTAAAGGTCACTTGTTTTATACATTACTTTAAATGCTTATGATTTTGCCTTATTTCCATGAACTAGTGCTAAATGTAGGAATAAAGGCTAGCATAGAGATTTTAATTATCAGATATCTCAAAGACAGTATAGAAAGAAGTAAGCAAATCAGTCACTCCTGGAGTAAGGAAGGAAATAAAATACAAGAATGAGTAAATAAAAAGTGAGGATGTCGAGGTGGCTCATTACGCAAAGGCACTCGCAACCAGGACCAACAACCTGAGTTCAGTCCTTGGAACCCACCTAGGAGAGAAACTATCCTGGCAACTTTTCCTATGAGTGTCACATGCATGTTGTTCATGTCCCTGTCCTCCCACAACACAAAATAATGGACAGACAGATAAGTGAATGTATGGTAAATAAAGAAAGGAACGTTACCTGGCTATGGCACCCCCTAACACCTTCTCTGCTTGGTCTCCAATAACCTCTTGTCTCAGGTAGTACAGCATCCGTACTCTCAACAGTACCCTGAAGGAACAGATAGAGAGATACCTTAGCAACAGTGTAACAAGCCTTCATGGGGACTCATCTGAACAGTATTCTTACTTGTTACACTGATGTTTTAAATGCTTCTTATAACTCTCATCTTGGAACAGAGTATCAGGGTTATATTTCCGGATCCAGTCTGCCTTATGAATGTCAAAAGTACTTTGTGACTTGACTTTTTTCCCCTTACGCCCACGGGGCACAGGGATAGACAGACCTGGGAAAGGGGAGACACCAAAGACTTGGATTGAGAAAAACCCTGACACCTGAAAAGGACTAGATACCCTGCAGAAAGATGAAAAGGTAGGATTTGATAATTACCTGAATGATTCTGCAATTCTTTTGTCTTGCCATTTTCAGCAGGGCTGATCAAGTCCCAAATGAAGCTTTTGATGTTCTCATCCCCACGGTAGTGTAGAAGACAGTACACAAGGATGGCGCGGCATATTGTCTCCACATCTCTCTCAGTCATGCGCCGCTTAAATCGTCCATGAGACAAAATATCTCTCCAACGTCCCCAACTAACAAAACAGGAAAAGCAAGCAACAGAAATATTTTGGGGGAGATTCAAATTCAGTGATACTTCCCCAGCTCCCAGAATTGCCACCTCCTCCAAAAGTAGAATATGAACAGAAGCTCCCTCACAGGCAAAGTGTCTTTTATATGATGTTTCTTCGCCACATTGTCCATTATGAAAGTCAACAGGGAGTCAAGAGTCAGTTAGCATGCAGATGCCCCACTGCTCATGGCAAGTTGCATTCTTACCCATATACCAGGAGATGTTTTTCTACCCGAAAGCAGTCAGTGCGCCCATAGGTGTGATGGCGGTCATGTCTTCGGGAACGTGGCCGTTCATCATCTTCACTTTCCAAATCAGAAAACTCAACCAGGTCATCATCTTTCAGAGTGCTGAAGTGTCGAGTCTGTTTCCGAACTCGAGGTGTGTCAATCACTAAGTTATTCTATATAGAAAAAGGACATATAACTATGATGATCTCGAATATAAGTTATCAATCTACAAGGAAGGCTCAGGAAGAAAGAGTGGTTGACATTTGTGAGAGTTTAAGTAAGAATGGCCCCCTTAGGCTCACAGCTTTGAATGCTTTGTCACGGAGCACTGGCACTATTAGAAAGGATAAGGCCATGTGGCCTTGTTGGAGGAGGTGTGTCACTTGGAATGAGCTTAGGCCTGGTCAAGTGTCCCTCTTTTCCTGCTGCCTTTGGATCCAGATGAAGAACTCTTGAGCTACCACGTTTACCTGCTTACCACCATGCTCCTGGCCATGATGATAATGGACTAAACCTCTGAAACTGTAAGCAAGCAAGCACCAATTAAATACTTTCCTTGATAAGAGTTACAGTAGTCATGGTATTTCTTCACAGCAATAGAACAGTGACTAAGACAACATATAATAAGTTCAGACAGGGTTTTTCTGTGTGTAGCCCTGGCTGTCTTGGAACTCAGAGATTAGCCTGCCTCTGCCTCCCAGGTGCTGGGAATAAAGATGTGCATCACCATCACCTGGATAACATCTAAGTATTTTTTTTTTTTTTTGGTTTTTCAAGACAGGGTTTCTCTGTGTAGTTCCGACTTTCCTGGAACTCACTCTGTAGACCAGGCTGGCCTCGAACTCAGAAATCCGCCTGCTCTGCCTCCCAAGTGCTGGGATTAAAGGCGTGCGCCACCACCGCCCGGCTAACATCTAAGTATTTTTAAAGGGTATCCGAGGTAGAGAAAGTTTCCAAGACCTTTGCGTATAATACTGCACCCTAAGCTTCAGTTAGCATTAAAGAATTGGAACAGCTCAAGAGTGCAAGTACTTTTGTCTTCTACAGTACGTCCCTTCAAAGGAAAGGTAAGCTCACCTTACTATTCAGCAGATCCATGTCTAGGTCTGCCTTTTTGGCCCATTTTTGCCAAAAGTTTGGATCATCCAGGGAAATATCTGTCCTATTTTCAGAAGCAACGAAGCTTGCCTAGGGATAAACAAATATAGACTAAAGTTAGCTACAATGCTTTTGTGCACACTGGGAAATTAACAGGTATTTAAAAATGTTTCAGTCTTGGAGGTTGCTGTCTTCATCTCCGTCTGCCCACGTGGGATCTGTCACAGAACATACCTTGGCAAAAGTAGACCCCTTCCCTTCAGACTCAATAGTGATGGTTGTGGTCCTTCTCAACAAGATCTGATCTATGTCCTCTTCACAAAACTTAGAACCCTCATCGTCTTCCTCCATTATGGCCGCATACGCGCCTTTCCTTAAGAGATCTTCAATCTCTTTCTTGGAGAACTGTTGAATCTAAAAAATTCAAGTCAAAGATAAAAATGTTACAAAAAGAATAATGTTTTGTTGACATTTTATTGTGCTGTAAGAAATAATCATCAGTACAATTATTGATAATCTAAACAAGGTAATCACATTTTTGTGCAAAAATTGCATTTGGGCTGGCAAGACGCCTCAGCAGGTGAAGCTGATTGCAGTATGAGTCTGGTGACTGGACTCCATCTCCAGAACAAAGTCGTGAGAGGTGGGAGGAGAGCTGACTCCAAACGGCATGCACACGTGCACAAACATACACCCAGTAACAATTCTCAAGTAATTGCTTTTCTCTCCTTCTATTATTATGAACCAATTTGTCCACAGACTTACTCCAGTAATGTTGCCATCCCGACCACTCATGGACTGAAGCACAGCTTTATCCAATCCCAATTTGAGGCTAGCTTTATCAAACATTTCTCTCTCATAGGAATTACGAGTGATGAGTCGGTACACCTTCACAGCTTTGCTCTGTCCAATTCGATGACAACGTGCTTGGGCCTGATTAAAAAGAGAACAAAGAGATACATAATATTAAGTCTTCTGTACACTCAAACACTCAAAATTAAGTCAATTTCAAAAAGAAATTTCTGCCACATCTTGTGGAATGGGAGTCAGCTAACAGGCTTGTGTGTTTATCTTTTTCTATAAATGAAATTTATTTCAAACACACTCATTTACATGTCCATTGCTGCTTTTGTGCCAAAGGAGCAGAAGTGAGTAGCTGACACAAACAACCGACTCCAAAGCCTACAAACATTTTCTATTAGGTTTTTTGTTGTTGTTCAAAACAGGGTTTCTCCTATAGCATGACAGTCCTAGAACTTGCTCTATATTCTAGGCTGGCCTTGAACTCAGAGATCTGCCCACGGCAAACGCCACCATCACCTTTATAGGTTCTTAAACCATGTTAGCAGACTCCTGAGTTTGCTGCCACCTCTAGGTCAACACTTTCCTCTTCATTGGAAGAAGGGCTTTTCTAAGATCATGATCTTATTAAGAACCTCTTGGATTAGGCAGGTAGTTGATAAGAGAATAATTTCCTTTACCTGCAGGTCATTCTGTGGATTCCAGTCTGAATCAAAGATAATACAGGTATCAGCAGCTGTAAGATTAATACCAAGTCCACCAGCACGGGTACACAGCAAGAAGACAAAGCGGTCTGAGTCAGGCTTGCTAAAGCGGTCAATAGCAGCTTGTCGAAGGTTGCCTCTAACTCGCCCATCAATACGTTCATATAAGTACCTGTTGAAGTGGGGCAGGGTGTCATAAGGGGAAAGTGGCTCTGCAGAAGATCTTGCATGTGTCAAGCAAACATTCTTCCCCTGAGCTATACCCAAACTATTCTTGAAGCTTTATGAAAGTTATAATAACCACAAGACATTTTAGAATGACTCATTTCCTACCTCCTCTGGATCAGATAATCCTCCAGAATATCTAGACAGCGTACCATCTGGGAGAAGATCAGAACTTTATGGCCACCAGCTTTAAGCTTTGGAAGTAACTTGTCAATAAGAACTAACTTGCCAGCTGACCGAACCATGGCCTGCAGGTGGAAATCTTGAGGTATAATATGGCAAGCTTCCCGAAATTCCATCAGGATCTTCTCTTCTGCACCTGCAAATAAAATAGACAAAGCTAATGTTGTGAATAAGTGAAAACATAGACTCTTATTTAAGGCAGTGGCTTGAAGTAAATAGTCAAAGAAAAAAGGTTTTGTGTCCCTTCTTCCACAGCACAGTTTCTCTGTGTAGACCTGGCTGTCCTGGAACTCACTTTGTAGACCAGGCTAGCCTCAAAATTCTCAGAAATCTGCCAGCCTCTGCCTCCGGAGTGCTGGGATTAAAGGTGTGTGCCACCATACTTAGTTAAGTAGTATCATCTTTTACTTTCCCCTCCGGCCTTCCTCCCTCTCTAGGCGCGCGCACACACACACACTTGCACACCAGCACTTGCACCCATGTGAATTTGAGCCCAGGAGCATGCCCAAGTTCACTTGGAAGTTGAAGCAGGATGCCAGGTGTTCTGTTCTACCATCCTGTCATCTTCTACTGACAAAGGGTCTCCAACCAAACAACCTGGAGCTAGGCTGACACCTAGCAGTCCTCTTATTTCTACTCCAACTGGCATTTAAGATGTGAGTGGCCATCCCCAATTTTTTATATGGGTACTGGGAATTCAAATTCAGGTCCTGATGCTTGTACAGTGAATGTTCTTGTCCATTTCTTTTAACAGTAATATCAACATTTCTCACAAAAAGTCCAGCAACAAAATATCCAAACTAATCTTCTATTTTTCTATATAACACATTCTAAGGCAGCGCTTTCTTGAATAAACTGAATTTTAAGAACACGTAAATAACATGTACAAGAACTACAATGGAACATACCTATTCCCTGACCTCAAATCCAAAATGATGTGTCAGTAAGAAATTTTATGCAGAACAAAGAATAACTTGAGTTATTACTCATGAAATAGTACATATAAGATTCTATTCAATTTGGGAAGTTATATAACACCAGGGAAGTACAAAAGATAAGAGAAGGTGGTTGGCAAGCTAGCACAACGGATAAAGGTGCTTGTGTGTATGCCTGCCAAGGAGTCTGATCCCTGTAACCCACAGGAAAGGGGATGGATGGAGAGAACAGACTTTACAGAATTGCCCTCTGACCTCTCAAACACACACAGAATAACTAAAACATAAAATACCTAAATCTTGTTTTTGAAAAGAGACTCCTTTCCTAAGTCACTGCCCATATCCCAGTTTGGCTCAGTCAATGTACTGCTCTATCTAAGGCTTAATTCCCTCACCGTTGATGAGGTATGGGTGGTTGCAGCACTTGCGTAACTCCATCATCGTGTTCAGTAGATTAGGCATATTGGTATGACCTGCCCCTTTGGAAAGGAAGGAGAAATTCTTCTCTAAAATAGCTCTGTAGTATTTCTTCTGGATATTGGTTAGCTCTACTTCAATAATAGTTTCCTGTTTGGGAGCCAAATTTTTTTCAACATCCTCTTTGAGTCTTCTCAGCATCATTGGCTTTAGAATGGCCTGAAGCTTTTGAACCTGTGGTTCATTATAAAGAGGAAAAGAAATCACTCACCTTACATTATGTCATAAAGAGAAAAAGAAACAAACATTATTATACGGAAACACAGAAAAATAGTTACCGCCATCTTAAGACTACAGATAATGAATGCCACAAATGATAAGGCAGAGCCAAAGTAAGGCCCGAGGTAATAAATAATACCTCATCAGACAGATGGCTTACCTGCTCCTCGGTCTTGAGATCCCCAAAATCCTTAAGGAATTCTGATTCTGAGGGGAACTGAGAAGGTTCCAAGAAATGAAGTAGGCTGAACAGTTCCTCTACAGTATTTTGTAATGGTGTCCCTGTGAGTAACACTTTATGCTCCTGTGAGAAGAAAATTTGCAGAGATCCCATCAAGTATATAGTTATAGTTTATCTACTGGTAGTAGATCAGATTTCTGTTTTAACTTTTATTTTTCTTGCTTACTTATTGATTAACAAAAACTATTTAAGAAATGACCTTATCTAACATATAGAAACTAAATGAATATTGACTTAAGCCAAATAATGTACTAGTAACTCATATTACACTATTTCTAAATTCACGTCTTTCCATATTCAGCCTAATGTGCCTCTCTGTGGAATGTTTCCGTGGTGGACTAAAGAATCTGTAGCTTCTTGTAGTAAGGCTCACTCCCTTGAATTCAGGCTTGCCTTTTGGCTAGCTCTGACAAAAAGAACACACTGAGTCTCAAGGCTCAAGGCTTCTGCAGCTCCACTTGACCCTTTTCAGTATTGTCATGAGATCACTTTRTAGGGAAGTCTACCCAATCTAGCCCCTGGAAGATGAGAGGCCATGTATCATACACACAACCTAAGTGCTCCAAAGAATAACTAGTATCAATAGCCAGGTGCAGCAACATTAATAACCAGGAAAGGCTGGGTGTGGTGATGCAGGCCTTTAATCCCAGCACTGGGGAGGCAGAGGCAGGAGGATCTTTGAGTTCAAGGCCAACCTGGTCTACAGAGTAAGTTCTAGGACATCCAGGGCTACACAGAGAAACCATGTCCCAAAAGACCAAACCAAACAAACACCCAGGAAAGACTATATGAATATGGCCCAAATGGCTCAATTAGAGAATCATGAAAAACAGAGTTGTTGTTTTAAATATTAATTTTTGGGCTAGGTAACTAAGGTATGTTTCCATTGTTCCCTGTGATTAAGAAGCACCCATTCATAATTCATTTTCAAATCTAAAGCTTACAACGTTTACATAATCTTCAGGGCTCTTAATACAAGACAAGATTCCATTGTTTAAGTTAGAGCAATTTTCATTTCACAGGGAAATCAGACTAAATTTCAGAATGTCTACAAGTCACTTTGGGAAACTCACCAGGTCCATGTGCTTGAGACTATCGAGTAGCTTGCAATTTCGGTTCTTCAACCGATGGGCTTCATCAATGATAACACAACGCCATTCAATTTCACGAAGTTCAGGACAATCTGACAAAATCATCTCAAAAGTGGTGATCAAGGCATCAAACTTATATGCACCCGGGATGAGGCGACCCTAATCATGAAATCGGTGCAGTCAGAAGAGGTGCCTCCAAAACACATGCCCACCTGAATTTTCTTGCTATATTTAAGAAAGTTTAACATAAAATACAACTGTACTACTCTGTCACTCCAATAAACAGTGCTAAAGCACTGAACATGATATGCACTTTCTCAACAGGTTCAGCTTCTTGGGGAAATAACAGGACAGCCTCACTGAATGGTGCTGAACATTTCTGACCATTGTATGCTTAGCTGCTGTAAATCTTAGATATTCCTTGGTTAACAGTAAGATACACAAAACRGTGAGCAATGCTGAAACATACCACAGGGGAAAAAAGTGGAAGCCAAGCTGGGCTCCTTCTTGTAACCTAGTTAACTTAGGAGGCTGAGACAGCAGGAGCACAAGTTTGAGCTCTTATCTCAAAAACACTAAAACTAATAAAAATTAAGAACTATACTATGAGAAAATTTACCTTAGAAGTAAAAAAAAAAAAAAAAATCATAAAAGAAAAAAAGCAGTAATTACTAATATTTGTTATTAAGCTGGGCAGTAGTGGTGCATGCCTTTAATCCCAGCACTTGAGAGGCAGAGGCAGGTGGATTTCTGAGTTCGAGGCCAGGCTGGTCTACAGAGTAAGTTCTAGGACAGCCAGGACTACACAGAGAAACTGTCTCGAAAAACAAAAAACAAAACAAAACAAAATTGCTATTAATACAAAATGGGTAATTCAAAATTTTTCCATTAGAAAATGCAATCTTCTATTAGAATTCAGTTGTTTAAAAAAAAGGGAAAATGCACATTTTAGTTTATTTTCATGCTTAATTTTATCTTTTTTTTTATTGGATATATTCTTTATTTACATTTCATTTCCCTTTTCCTGGTTYCCCCCCCCCCCAATGTCTTTGTCCCATATGTCTCCCCCCCCCCCCCAGGGAAAAGTACTTTAAAACACAGCAATGTTACTAAAAGTCTAATTAAAATCCATGTATGGGCTGGGTGTTTTTGTGTACAACTATCATCTCAGCCTTCAGGAAGCTAAAGCCAGGCTAGGTTATACAGCAAGGATAATTTTCTTAAAGCAAACAAGCCAGTTTATCTAAATAATGTATTCATATACTGAATCAGAATGTTCAGTGACTCACAATGTCTATTGGATAGAAACAGCATAGCCAACTCATTCTACTACATAAAAACACTGTAAGTCATGGAGAGTCTCAATGAACTACTTTAATTTATATGTAGGCCCTAAAACACTAGGGACCTTGCCTTACTTTCTCTAAGTAAGTATTGCCTTTCTTCCCAAGGCATACAACTCACCCGTGAATCTTTACAGTACATTTCATACTGCTGAATCATCTGCCGGCTGGCCAGACTGCCATGGTACACAATAGTGTTCATCTCTGTCCAAGTATTGAATTCTCGCTCCCAGTTAGTAATGGTGGATAATGGAGCAATGACCAAAAAGGGACCATGGATGCCCACATTATATACCTCCTGCAAGAAGGCAATTGACTGAATAGTTTTGCCTAATCCCATTTCATCAGCCAGGATGCAGTTCTGCCTGTAGATTTTGGGGGATGGGGAGAAGAACATGTCAAAAATTTATCATCTTAAAAAAAAAAAATCTACCTAGGAAAAATTTTTGAGAAAATTTCTGAAAATAATCCCCAGACTAAGCCTCCATGTTATAAGCTCACATTTCTCTTTACCTGTTATACCAATTAAAGAGGAGCCAGTTGACCCCTTCTAACTGATATTCCCGTAATTGGTTTCTGTTTTTATATTCATGTGACAACTCCAATTTCTTCCAGGCATTTGCCTGTGGACGATTCTAAAAAGTAAAAACTTTGAATTAGTGGAGCAGTGGGTTATAACTTGTAAAATACATTATATTCATGAATGTATATTATTTTTTAAAGAAAGACAGCCCACTGGATACTTCAGGAAGATGCCAGGAAACTATTTTTAGAATATTTAAAGGACTGGAGAGAGAGTTCAAGAGTGAAGACCACTGCCTGCTCTTCCAGAGGTTCTGATTTTATTGAATTCTAGCATTCACATGGCAGTTCACAATAGTTTATAACTGTAGAGCCATGGGGGTTCAATGCCTTCTGCTGTGAAGAGAAACCACACATATACATAAAATAAATATCAAAAAAGAAAGGGGGAAAGAAAGAAAGAAATTTAAAATGAAGTCCTTACAGAAAATTGGGTGCAGTGATATATGTTTGTAATCCCAGTCCTCACAGGGATGAGGCAGGAGGGACCCTGGGTTTCTAAGCCTTGAAGAATCTTTTCATAGCACACACCTTTTTTTTTTTTTTCATAGCACACACCTTTAATCTCAGCATGCAGGAGGCAGAGGCAGCTGGATCTCTGGATCCAGGAGGCCAGCCTGGTTTACAGAGCAAGTTCCAGAACAGCAAGGGCTATACAGAGAAACCCAGTCTTGAAAACTAAACAACCAATGAACCAAATAAGACATTTTGTGCTTGTTTTGGGGGACAGTATCTCATTATACTGTCTAGGCTGACCTTGGACTTTCAATATCTCAACATCTAAGTAGCTAGAAGGCAGACATGTGCTATAAAGCTTAAATCTAGACAGTGAGGACATCACGAAATACAACCGGGACTAAAGGACAGACCATTGTTTATGAAAAAGCTTACTGGTTTCCCTCTTCTCCCTGTCAAAGCTCTAGATGTGATGTGCAATTTGATTTAAAATAAGACACACGATCGCACATGTATTGATTCTGCCTTAATGACTGGTAAATTATACTATTTAGTCAACCCTTTCTTACATGTTAAGAGAATTTCCATAAGAGAAAGCTAAACCAATAAAAACTTCTGCAAGTAGGAAAAGAAAATAAAGTCTTCATAGTCCTTTGCACTACTGCATTTGTCTTCTAAATCCAAATGTACCTACCACCCTCTTGAGTTCTGGATGCCTCGACTGGATCCGTTTAAATTCCCGAATCTTGCCTTCATCAACATCCTCTTTTAGCTCCCACGTACTGTCCTCATAGGGCAGAGAGCACCATTTTACCAGGTAGTAAATTACAGGCTAGGAGAAAAGAAAGCCAAAGCAGGAGTGATTAAAGGGTAAGACTTGACTCCAAAACCAGATTCCAAAGTATCAGCTCCAAGGGTGCTAAACGGCAGTTGAAACTACCAACCATAGGCTCCAGGAAGAAGTGCTGCAGCTCCAGCCACAGCACTGTTCTATGCACATCCACTGCAGGAAGTGCTCAGATGTGTGTGTGCCTGCTCAGATGTGTGTATGTGTAATACCGCTCCTATTTTTTGCAATTCAAGATAGTCACTGTTGGGCTGGAGTTCTGGACCCAGTATGTTGAATGCCCTGAGTTTGATACCAGGTACTACAAAAATAAAATAAAAAAGATGATCCTTGTGATAGCATTTCCATTAGGCTTATATAAAGCAAGTACAGTTAGAAATATTAAGCGTAGCCAGATGTGGTGGCCTACACCATTAATCCCAGCACACATATGAGCTCCAGGCTAGCCTGGTTGGCAGAGCTAGGTGTAGGACAGCCAAGGAGACACAGATAGCCCTTCTTAAAAACAAAAAACAAAGGGAGGTGGGGTGCTAGGCACAGTGTGCTCGACAGGGATCTCTTAATTATCAATTTACAGAATCCTTGAAATAGCTACCATTAAGTGTGACAATACCTCAACAGGCACGGTTCAAAGGAGTTCCTAGAAAGGATCCAAGGGCTCTTTATTTCTTTATTACAATGATTTTAGTCATTACTTGTCTAAAACCTTTTGTATAAATCACATATCTCCAACATATTAGCTCATTTTTGTAGAGAATATACTTTTTTCCACTGTTAGCTAATACAAAGCAGATGAAAATCAAACCTATTTTAGAGAGGGTGGGGAAATGGATACACAGAATATTACTGTCAAATATTGGGAATATTAACTATAAATCAAAACACCAAAACAGTTTACACTTTAAAGGGTTTAAACATAAAGCTAATTATTTCTGGAGGGCTAAGTATGGCCATAGGAACAAAAGACTGCCAAGGCAGGGAAAGCTGAGATCCTGAAAATGATAAGAATTTAAGAGTAGCGAACTCCCTAATGATATGCCTATTCTCCAGTCACTCCCAGAACACCTAACACCATGCAACTCACCACACGAGGAGAATATACATTATATACATTATACTCACTAGAATCTGAAGATATTAAAATATTGAGTTATTCCTAAGACTGAGGTATACAAGGTAAAGCATGCAAATGGTACCGATCCTGCTGGGGTGACAGGTGATTGAATCGCATGGCGAGGAAGCCTAGCTTACGAAACCAGCTGAATAAGATTACTCTTCTCTCAGTCACTGTCACTACCAAAAACCTCTGTGAAGCTAAGCCAGCACTGGCTTGAAGCAAAAAAGTGAAGCTTTTCAGAAGAAAAGCAAGTTTGTTGTCTAAATGTAATTTAAGACACATGAGTGAGTTCATTTTTGGCTTAGATCCAGTGTGACTCTTCAGAGAATCAAACAGGAAATCTGTAAGACTTCCAAGGATTTGAAAATAAAAAGAATATATCCCCCAATCTGTAGTAGTAGTGGTGGTAGTAGTAGTAGTTGTAGTAGTAGTACAGTAATTCCCAAGCCACTTTATCAAAGAAAAATTCCCAGAAAAGCTAAGTGAAACCAAGAGCTTGTAGCCTCAGCCTACACTTACTTAGTGGGAACTGTGTGTGGACAGGACCACAATGAGCAATGAAGGGCGCTGACGAACGGGGAGTTCAGGAAATTCAGAAGCTAGAAACCTGTGCAAGTGTTCTTAGACTCGCTGCTTTAGGAATGAGTGTGGAGGGTCTTCCTCAGAGCCTAAGGAAGCTCTAAGATGCCTGGCACAGATACTTCTGCCTCTTCTACTGCTTGCCTTCCCACTGTATTTCTAAGAATCCCACAAAAGAAATTCAGAAATACCTTTTCAGTCCAAAGGATTTTTCGGCCATATCTGAAAAATAAAGGATTGGCAAGCAAACAGAAGAAATCTGCAGAGGCTTCTCATGTTTCTCCGCGCCCAACTCACCTCACCATTATCCTTGTCAACACTGTGGGACTCGTCCAATATCCTATCCACCTCTACGTAGTCTGGATTGAAAGGCTCTTCATCCTAGGTGAGTAATGAAGCCAAACAATAAGTCAGGAAAGACACTGACCAGTAACCTACTACATCTTTCTACTTTATTTTTTACAAGAAAAATATAAAAAATTGTATATGTTCCTAACATTAAAATCAATAAACCTATTTTTTTCACCTATTACCAGAAATAGTCTCTTCTCCCTAACATGTCTCCATACATGTTCTGGACTCCAGGCCTTCTTAGCATTCTGTCTGTTGAACCAGTGCCTGAAGCATACAAACTTGTCTATTATATTTCATAAAGCAAAGATCACTTCAAAACTGTTAAGCTCTGCGTCGTATCTAAGCTTTCCCAAGTGTTTCCCACAGATGCCACCTCCATTTCTTCATCTGTTTTTCACTCCGTCTTCTGCTTACATACCACGATTAAAAGTCAAACTCACGAATAACTACTAAATTGTTAAATATAATATTTCCTTGCTTATGTAGCTTCAATGTTTATTTGGTAGTAATCGCAGATATAAGAAATTAAAGTTCCTTTATACTATTTTCTACCAATACTAGATTAGAAATTTGATTTAAAGCATTTTCTCAAACTTGAGATGAAGCTCAGTTGATAGAGTGCTTGTTCATTATACAGAAAGCCCTGGGTTACAGTCTCAACACATGTAAATGGTGGGGCAGTGCCTATGATCGTAGCACTCAGAGGTAAAGGCGACATTGGAGGACAGAGGATCAGAAGTTTAAGGTCATAGAGAGTCAGTGAGTTAGCTTGGGCTACACAAGATTGTCTTATTAAAAAACAAACCGAACAAACATACAAAAAAAAAAAAATGAGAAAGTTGTTTGTATCTAAAGAGCCTATGATAGATAAAGACCAGTATTAGAGAGAGAAGAACCTGGTGAAGAATGGGCTACTTTATCATTCCTCCTGAAAATACTCCACCAGAACTGACTTATCACTGTCTCTGAAATACTCAACTTTTAAAATCAGAGCTAATCCACAGACCATAATTAAACCTAGGAAAACAAAGGCATGGCAGCAATTAAAGTTAAAACTCTACACAATATACACAGAACAAGCATGTCTCTGTAGACTGACAGCCTGGTAATTAACTTGTGCTGGGAAAAAAAGGGAAGGCCATGCGTGCACTTCAGTATCAACACTTGAGAGGTMAAGGCAGGAAGGCAAATCTGAAGACAGCCTGGATTATACAGTGAGATCCTGTTGTCTCAACCAAACCAAACCAAAACCAAACATAAACAGCAAAGGTTTAAAAAAAGAACAGTCAGTACTATGCTACTTACTTCATGAAAGAAGTGTCTCATCTGAGCCATTTTTGTTTTGAACCGCTTTAGTTTCTGGTGGATCCTCTTATCCTTCTCCAGCTGGGAGATCGTTGCCCATTCACAGTGCAGATAGGAGCTACAGTAGGTGGAAACAGCCAGTCATTTGGTAAGAACTGGAAGTTGTCACTGGGGATCTGGAGACTAGCCACCAGCAGGTGGGCAAATGTGAGCTTTAATAGGACACCACTTAGGTCAGTGTTCCTTAACCCTGTATGCACAGACAAACCACCTTTTCTGGGCATACCTAGATACCCACACTTCCAACTTGCACTCAAGTAATGCTAATTCTGTTAGTTCACAAACTACAGTTCAGAGTAATAAGGCCTTAAAAACTGCTCTCACCCCACTTTCTGCAGAGAAACAGTCATTTCAATTACTGAAAATTTCAGACTAGTCCTTGGGAAAAATTGAAAAGAATAAATAAGGGGGTAGGATAAGGCACTCAGAGCCTGTGGATTTAGAGTGAGTAATATTCTCCATGAGAGAGAGGCCCTTCCACAGCCATGACACTTAGGGTTGAACAGCTCTGTCTGTATATAACTTACTAGTTCTTGTACTTGACAAAGAATTCCTCGGCCTCAGTGTATTGTCCAGAAGGAAGCTAAGAAGAAATACAGAAATTATAGTCAAAGATCTTTTAATTTCATCCACACATGGCAAACTTCATCCTAATGTTTCCTAAATATTTCACTGATCAAGGAACCAATTTAGTACTAAAGGTCTGAGAGTTGAAAAAAGGCTTTAATGTACTGTAAACGAAGTAGTGAAAAAAAGAGACAGAGAAACTGCGCTAGCTAGCTTTCATATACTGTCTCTCTCTTCTATTGCAGGTGGTGGGTTGAGACTGGGATTTTCTCTGTGTAGGCCTGGCTGTCTTTAAACTCAAGAGATTCACCTGCCTCTGCCTTCCTAGCGCTGGGATTAAAAGTGTACGCCACCACCAACTGGCCCTTATACCATCTCTTATAACTACAAGTGGCAATATACTCTGTGATTTGAAGGTGCCCATTAGGTAAAGCTCATGATCGAGGACTGTAACTCACTAGTAGAGACTACCCATCATGGAAACAATAGATAATTCTTTAAAAGTAAAATCTACATATGAATTCAACATTAAAGATGCCATGACTGCACTGAAGACAGAAAGGCCTTACCTCTTTCTTCACAACTCGCATGGAAAGCACTTTGTCCACAATAGCTGCATCTTCTTCACTGGGATTCTCCTGAAGCAAAAGATGCTGCCAATCAACTAATTGTTGAAAAAACAAAACTAGGTGTGCTAGTTCATACCAGTAATCACTGCTCTGCAGAGGCTGAGGCCGAGGCAAGAGGATTGTTGCCTGGCCTGCAGAGACACAGACACACACAGACACAGACACACACACAGACACACACACACACACACACACACACAGAGAGAGAGAGAGAGAGAGAGAGAGAGAGAGAGAGAGAGAGAGAGAGAGATGCAAAGGAAGGCTCTTAAATGGCTAATATTAGCTTACCACAAAGAACTGCATGGAAGGCAGAGTTTCGCCATCAGGCTCTTGCACTGGTTCTGGGAGGATGGGCTCAGGTTTTATTGGACCAGTTACATCGACTTCCTCCTCTTCTTCATCATCTGTTATCTTTATATCAAGGTCCTCTGTATATTTTTTTCGCTTAACTTGTCGGTTTGAACGTCTCTTCTGTAGAGGACATGCAGTTAATTGCTCAAAACTCTCAAAGTCAGAACTTTTTTTTTTTTTTGGTTTTTTGAGACTGGGTTTCTCTATATAGCCCTGGCTGTCCTGGAACTCATTCTGTAGACCAGGCTGGCCTCAAACTAGGAAAGTTTAACTAACAATATTTCTTTGAGTCAGTTTTCTTAATGTATCTTAGGTCAGTGGGGCATGGTGGCACACACCTCTAATCCCAGACTCAGAGGCAGAGGCAGGTGAATCTCTGAGTTCAAGGTCAGCCTGGTCTACATAGTGAGTTCCAGGTCAGCCAGCGCTACACAGTGAAACCCTGCCTCAAGAACAATATATATTTATATTATATTTATAATATTTGTATATATGTAATACATAACATAATATATACTACTTAAGTATATGTTTATAGATATATATTCAAGTCTATTCTTTCTAGTGGTTAAGTAAGTAATTTTTAAAGTAGTACTTATAGCTCATGATATGAAAATGGGAAAGAAGACATTTTTCAACATACTATATCCTCAGAAAATGAGTCACATGACAAAAATGCTAAAATTGAGCAAATTTGCACAGCACAAAACTAATTTATAAAATCCCTTCTCCTGGGGACTGAGAGGAAGCCCAGTAGTAGGGCACTTGCCTGACACATGCAGTCTTGAGCACAGTCCCTCAGGACAGCAAATACACAAATAGATGAATTGGTAATGATATTACTATTCAGAGTAAGACAGAATACAAAAAGATAGCATGTATAGAAGTTTAGATTATCTACATGATTAAATATCTTAAGATATAAAATAATCCATGAAAAGGAAAATTAAAAAAATGTTATAAGTTGTAAAAACAAACATTGGTAAATGGACATATAAATTTGACCATAGAACACTTTTAATTAGATGAGCTTTCCATCTACAGAGAAATAAACGGCTATGTTGAAAAAGAAACCAAGAGAAAATAAATGCAATTTACAAAAGTCCTAAAGTGGGTGAAGGATCTCTAAACTGAAAACATTAAACACAGAAGAAATAGAAAGCACTAGAAGGAAAGGTTTCCATGCTTATGGATTTAAAGACCTAATGCTATAAAAAGGGCTACATCTCTAAAGGTACTCTAAGGCTCAATATAATCCCCATCAAAATTACCACAATATTTTTTCAGCAATAAAAAAAAAATAACTTAAAATTAATATGGAAACACAAAAGGCCCTGAGAATCTGAAATAATTAAGCCAAAGAACAATGCTGGAGTTATCCACCATCTAGTTTCAATTTATACCACAATGTCACAGCAACAAAACCAGCACAGTATCTAGATACCTACAGCAATGAAACAGAACTCAGGGCTTTCTCAAATAAAAAGCTTCTGCATAGCAAAGGAAATGATTACCATGGTGAAAAGAAGAATCCACAAAATAAAAAAAGTATTACTGGTCAYCTGACAAGGAATAATATCTATATAATATAAAGAGTTTCAGGTTGGAAAAGAGGGTGCTAGCTAGCAAGCCGGACCAACTGAGTTCAATCCTTGAACACGCACGGAAGGAGAACCAATCCCTGTGAGTTCTTTTCATCTCCATATGTGCACTTAGCATGTCCTACAACATACACAGACACACACAAGTAAATAAATGCCAATCTTTCCATTTATGAGTTCTGAATTTTTTTTAAAGATTTATTTTTTGGGGAGCTGGAGAGATGGCTCAGTGGCTACTGGCTGCTCTTCTAGAGGAACTCAGTTCAATTCCTTGTACTCACAGGGTAGGTGGCAATCATTTATAACTCTAGTTTTAGGGAATGCAACACCTCTTCTGACTTCCACTGGCACTGTACACATGTGGTGTATAGATATACATGCAAACAAAACACCAATACACATAAAAATAAAAAATAAAAGATCTTAAAAGATTTATTTTTAAAATGTGTGTATGAGTGTTTGTCTACATGTGTTATAAACACCATGTGTCAACTATTCATAATGAGATCTGACGCCCTCTTTTGGTGTGTCTGAAGATAGCTACAGTGTACTTACATATAACAATAAATCAATCTTTGGACCAGAGTGAGCAGAGGTCCTGAGTTCAATTCCCAGCAACCACATGATAGCTCACAATCATCTGCATACTACAGTGTACTCATATACATAAACAAACAAACAAACAAACAAACAAACAAATCTTTTTTTAAAAAACCCAAAACCCACTATGTGCATGCCTCATGACTTTGGAGGCAGCAGGCACTGGTAATCTTAGCACTTAGGATGATGATAAAGCAGAAGGATCATGAATTTGAGGCCTATGTGGACAATAAAACAAGACTATCTAAAAAAGAGAGCTAGGTGTGACAGCATAAGCCTGTAAACCTAGTGCTGTGAAGTCTGAGGCAGGAAAACCCCTTGAGTGTAAAACCAACAGGAGGTTGGTAGGCCTAGCACTTGGGAGTGGAGGCAGAAGCAGCAGCACATTCAGCTCTGCTTCATAGAGAGCTGGGAAATGTGAGACTTTATTCCCAAAGCCCAGAAGGAAAGAAAAGATGAAAAAAGGAAAGTAAGGGAAATATGGGCTGAAAAAGTAGYTCAGTACTTGCTGCTCTTGTAAGCATGAGGACCTGAATTCAAGACCCTAGCATTCACATAAAATGCTGGGTGTGGCAGAAGGCTTGATGGCTGTCATCCTAGCTCCAGGTTCAGTGAAAGATGCTGTCTCAGGAGCTTAAGTCAGACAGTAGTAGAGAAGGACTCAATATCCTCCTATGGTCTCTTTCAACACACACGAGCATGCACATGTATATACAAACTAAAACTTAATAAGCTAATCAATATAAAAAACAGAACAGGGGATAGAGAGATGGTTCAGAAGTTAAGAGTTGCTTAACTAGCTGCTCTTCCAGAGGACCCATAGTCAATTCCCAGCACCCACGTGGTGATGCATTCTGTATGGCCCTACCGCAGGGGATCCAACTCCCCTTTCTGACCTCAAAGGGTACTAGGCATTCACATGACACACATATATACAAGCAAGCAAACACCCATATACATAAAATAACTTGCTGTTTAAGTTAAGAGAGACATTCTGTTCATTTACTCCAAACTTCCACTTACTAATGTTGAATTCAAACCAGCTGAGATACATTAGCAAGTATCAGAACACAGAGTACAAGAACAACTGATTCCCTAGAACCTCACACTCAATAGGGAAGTACTTTATAATGGTACCAGTTTTAATCAGCAAATTTTAATTTTTTCTATGGTTATAAACTGTAGCCACAGACAGTACTATAAGGCAGCAAATGAGAACTGGAGGCTAGGGTTCTTCTGGTCTTTTCTATGTCTCTCATCTCCAAAGACAGAAAGGAAAACAACCCAAATTCTGTACCTAACCACCCAGAGTTCTTGTCAGAAACCACAAGCACAGAACAAGTAGAACCAAGGGGCAGCTGAACTGCTCTACAAGAGAGGACAAGTATCCCCACAACCTCCTACACTGCATCACAAGCTGACACGGTCTGCTCAGCTCTTGTTAACACAGGGACTTTTTTTTTTTTTTTTTTTTTTTTTTTTTTTTTTTTTTTTTTTTTTTTTTTGGTTTTTCGAGACAGGGTTTCTCTGTATAGCCCTGGCTGTCCTGGAACTC
>BDUI01000434.1:89643-108796 GCA_002335545.1 Apodemus speciosus | reverse complement strand
TTTGGTTTGTTGGATTTGGTTTTGCGCCACCACCGCCCGGCTCCTTATTACTTCTTTAAAGATGCATTACTTTATGTGGAAAGTGTTTTGCCTGCATATGTAGTTGTACCAGTTGCATGCCTGGTACCTGCAGAAGGTGTCAAAAGAGGGCATCCAATCCCCTGAAGAGGAGCTACAGGTTGAAAGCTGCCATATGGTACTGGGAATTGAACTCTGGACATCTGCAGAGGTGCAGCATTCTTCAGGGTGGAATCATCTCTCCTGCCTTCCCAAACTTGTTTGTTTACAAGGTGGAAAAGGCTATACAGCTTGAAGAACACACAAAGTAGAAGCTAGTAAGAATGTAGCTCCAAGCCGGGCAGTGGTGGCATACACCTTTAATCCCAGCATTTGGGAGGCAGAGGCAGGCGTATTTCTGAGTTCGAGGCCAGCCTGGTCTACAAAGTGAGTTCCAGGACAGTCGGGGCTACACAGAGAAACCCTGTATCGGAAAAACAAAAAAACAAAACAAACAAACAAAACCCAAAGAATGTAGATCCAAGAAATAAAAGAAAAACGTAAGATTGTAATAAGAACCTAGCAAGCCACACTCCCTCAAAGAAGGTCTGCAGTGGACAATGACTGAGGTTCAAGGGCAGGGAAGCAGTGTTCTCTTATGAGGAGGTGGTAGGGCACTGAGAAATCTACGTGACAGTGATAAAAATGTCAGCAATGTGCAAAGTGCTATCTGTACTGCTCATCTGTCCCGTACCTTAGGGTTCTCTTCTAGGTCCTGGGGTAGCTGCTATACACAGCTCACCCTGATATACTCTCACAGGAGTGTGCTATCCCCAGCACCCCATGGGGCAGCAGAGAACAGTCACTTTATCCTGGGGTGTGCTGTTCCCAGCACAAGCACTCACTTTAGCTTACTCTTGCCCTTTGTTTTGGAGGCAGCAGCAGTCTTGCTCTTCTTTGGCTTCTCCTCCTTCAGCCTTTCTCCACTGCTCTTCTTCCTGCGTTTCTTTTCACCCTCCTCCTCTGGCCGGACACTAGGCAGCTCATCCTCATTCAGGACGCGAGGTATGTTCTGCTCACCCCTGGCCCGGGCCCTAGCAATGGCTTCTGCCACAATCCGATTTGCTTTCTCTTGCTTTTTCTGGTGCTCAAGCCTGCGATTCTCCTCCATTCCAGTCTTCCCTGCAGTATGAGGGGTACAGCTTGCCGGTGATGACAGGGCTGCCACTTCGCTGGCACTTAGAACCTTAACCACAGAGAGTCCAGAAGAGGCTCCCTGAGAAGAGCCAGCCTGGAAAAACAAAGGCACTACAGTTTCAACATGTTTGCAATTTAAATGGCCTAAATAAAACTAGGTATACTTAGCCAGATATGGGAGCATAGGCCTGTAATTCCAGCACTTGGACACAGAGGAAAGAGAATTGATTGCCCAGTAGTTCAAGGTCAAGCTGGCCTATATAGTTATATTCCAGGCCAGCAAAGGGCTACATAATGAGATACTATTTAACACACACACACCGAACAGAAACTAGGTATATATGCCTTAAAAACTAGGCCCGGGTTAAGACTCACTGAACCAACGTCCACCTGAAAATAACATGTGGTTTCTGATGAGAAAAAAAATTGTAGAAAATTGAACTTTGTATATTCTATTGCCATTTTTTCATATTCACTATTTTAGGAAACTTACAACTTCCATAATAACAATAATTTTGGTCCTATGTATATATTCTCATTCCCTCTGCTTCCCTTTAGTGCGCGCGCGCGTGCGTGTGTGTGTGTGTGTGTGTGTGTGAGTGCGTGTACATAAGCACATGAATGCAGGTGCCCTCAGAGCCAGAGATATTATATCCCCAGGAGCTAGAAGTACAGCCACTGGGAACTGAACTCGGGTCCTCTGAAAGAGCAGAAAGTGTTCTTAATCACTTAGTCATTTTACCAGCCTCGTTAACTATTTCTTTATCCTTCAGATGAGACATAATTACATTAAAAAGTTAATCTGTACATGGTACAAGTTAGGAGGCTAGGTGTTCTCTGCTGATCTAGACAGCTTCTCCCTAACCTTGGAGCTAAGTTAGTAACCGAGTCCCAAGGATCCTCTCTTCAATCTTCTGCAGGGGTTACTTGTCTTTGTGTCTGCCAGACCCACTTTTTTTGGTTTTGTTTTTTCAAAGACAAGATTTTTCTATATAACCCCGGCTGTCCTGGAACTCACTCTTTAGACCAGGCTAGCCTCAAACTCAGATATCTACGTTTCCTGAGTTCTGGGATTAAAGCCGTGTGCCCCCACTGCCTGACATGCCCAGCTTTCATTGTAGATGCTAAGCATTTGACCTCAGGTCCTCAGGCCTACACAGCAATTACTCTCATCCATAAAGCCATTTCCTCAGTCCTGTCTTTAAATACTGTGTGTGCTGTATGTGTGTGTACATATTTGGGGTGTGTGCATGCACACGGGAGAACCATAGGACAACCTCCCTTTCTGAGTCTCCCTCAATCGCTTTCCATTATTTACTTATTTTTTAAAGACATGTTCTCAGGCAGAGGTAGGTGCATCTCAGAGCTCAAAGCCAGCCTGATCTACAAAGTGAATTCCAGGAGAGCTGGGGCTACACAGAAAAACTCTGTCTGAAACAAAACAGAACACAACAAAAGCAAACAAAAAGATACATTCTCCCTATATAGTCCTAAGTGGCCTAGAGCACAATATGTAGACCAAGCTGGTCTTGAACTCTCATAGATCAACTTGTCTCTGCCTTCTAGGTGCTGGGATTCAAGGCGTGAATCACTGCACTTACGATAGGCTCTCTCGCTGCACTGGGGTTCATGTATTTGGCTAGACTAGCTGGCCAAAAAGCCCTAGGGACCTGCCTGTCTGAAACTCCTTAGTGCTGGGATCACAAGCTGTTCACACCAGTGGATGAGATCCAAACTTATTCACATTGTACAGAATACATTTTTCCCAAGTTATGTCAAGAGGTAATTTCAAGTCATCTTTTTTCTTAAATTGTTATCTATGTATTTACTTGGGACAGAGCCTGCCTGTTATGTAGCTCTGGCTGTCCTGGAACTCACTATATCAATCAGGCTGGCCTCAACTTAGAGATGCCCCGCTTACGCCTCGCCACTGAGGGAGGCGACATGGTCTTGCTATGCAGTATAGCTCAGGCCCAGTCTCCCCACCTTACTCCCACAATATTATAAAAAAAAAAAAAAAAAAAAAAAAAAGACGGCAAATATTTTAAAGACAAATATTACAGAAATCATCACCTCAAACTCAACAATAATTCTTAATCTTTGCATGATTTAATCAAAACAAGGTTTCCATGGGTGAAATAAAAATCTACACCTCAGTTCCAAGGTATTAAATTAGAACTTCCTACTGTAAGCAACAATGTTACTGAAGGCAGTGACAAACACCTTTCTTTTCCTTTTCAAGTCACTCACCTGTGGCTGCAGCACCATCTTGAGCGGGACAGAAAGTCTCTGCCCTGGGTTTTGGCCTGGTCCCATTATCTGAGCCTGCTGCACAGAGGACAGGGTCAATGGCTGTGCTGAGGGTGGAGGCTGTGGCTGTGGCTGTGATGATGGAGGCTGTGGTACAATCTGGATTTTTTGCTGTGGCTGCTGCACCTGCAGTTGAATAGTTACTACTTTGGCAGGCTGCCCCTGGGCATTCTTGGCTTGAGTCAAGGCTGCTAGCTGGTTGCCCTGTAACACTATCTTGCCTGGTAGACTCCCTAACACAACATGCCGATGTCCTTGGGGACCTCCGGACTGTGGCTGTTGAAGGACCAAAGTGATGCGTTTCGATTCACCCTACAGAGAAAAAGGAAATCATGGAAGAGAAACATTAAAGAGTATTATATACAGAACTATTTATACCAGCTTTCTTCATTCGACTCATAAAACTGAATGTCAAATAATAAATTTTCGTTTACCCTCCAGTGTCTCTATAGTATCTTTTCTGTAACATCTCTGCCCATTGGGTGTTAAGCCTGTAACACACACAGATACGCACCCATACACACATGCATGCAAACACATGCATGCATACATGCACATGCGCACTCATGCACACGCGAATGCACACACACATACACGCATACACGCACGCACGCACRCACGCACAACTTGATAGCTATCTAAGGCAGTCATTTAATGCTTGGGAATTAGGACAAAAATTCTTAAAGTAAAATGAAACATGCCTCCACATCAGTTCCATTAGTCTTAATGCTTACAACTGCTCCCAACTCTTCTGATCCTTTATTCAGATTGTTCTATGATGCAAAGTAGTAAGAGGAGAGGAGAAAGAGATGCAATGGCACATGTGTGTAAGCTCAGTATCAGGAGGCTGAGAGGGAAGGATTTCAAGTTTGAGGTCAGCCTAGATTCTTATATAGTGAGAACCTCTCAAAAACAAACCAAAACCCCCACAACTGGTGTGACAGCACACACCTCTAATCCCAGCAGTAAGAAGGTGGAGGATAGTCGATCAAGTTTGCGGTCAGCCTTCCTTGGCTATATAGAATTCCAGGCCAGCCTGGGCTACACCGCAAGAATCTGTCTCAATAAATAAATAAATAAATGGAAGATAGAGCACTTATAAGTATTACAAATATATGTTCTCAGAACATCCTCTATTTTCAATGACAACTTATAGCATAATTTACTATGAATTTTTGCTTACTATCCATATCTCCCTGAAGACTGAGCTGTCCACTGTACTCAGCACAGACAGGTACAGTGCAGCATGTGATAAGAGATGAGAGGCACATTAACATTAACTACTCCACTTACCAATTAAGGAAGTGGCTGTCAAAGCTCACGGGCGAAAAGCAAAGACAGTAAGGCATGCTGGTTAGTGCCTATAATCCCAGCACTTACTTAGAGACCAAGGCAGGAAGACTGCCATGTGTTTGAGAGCAGCCCCAGCTAGATGACTTTGTCCCAACACATGCCCTACCCCATAAGACAGATCTAGGTGGACTTCCCACAAGCAGTTCTGATAAACCATGCTCTCTCTTTCCCCACCCTCACTGCTGCTAGGTCCTCTATGAAAACCATAGTTCATCTCCCTGTTTCACTCAATCACCTGGGTAGGTGTAGAAGTCAGCGTAACTGCAGGCTTCAGTGGGGGCCCGGTAGCCCCAGGATTTCCAGCAGGAGCTGAACCCTTAACTGGCTGGAGGACTAGCTGCTTTACTGGTCGGCTTGGCTGGACAATGCGCTGAACAGCAGCCTGGTTCCCAGGGACCTTCGTGGCCAACACTGTATTACCAGAGACAATGGACACACCTGGTCGAAGGGGTGTACCAGTCAGCACTTTGGTAAAAGTGACTTTTCCACCATTGGCGGTCCCAGCCACTAGGGGCTGAGCTGTACTGGTGATACCTTGGGCCTGAATTTGTGCCACATGGGCACCTGTGACCGAGGAGTTTGGTGGAGCTTTAAGAATGACAATCTTAGGAGCTGACTGAGATGGTTGTCCTCCAGTATTACTGGGGGAGACACCTGTGGCAGAGACACCCATGAAAGGATTCCCTTGGCTCAAGATCTCCTGGCTCTTGGAGACCTGCAAAAGTCCTGATGTTGGTGTTGATGTCTGCAAGACAGGTTGGGCTGGCTGCTCCTGGCTGGTGGGCTGAGTGGTATAATCATGCAAGGTTAAGGATTCTGGAGCTGGAGCTGTGGATTCTTTGGGAAGGTCAGTGGGAGCTGTTTCCTCTGGTGGAGGAACCAGGTCACTTGCTGATGAATTCCCCACATCACCACCTCCACCATCTTGGTTCATCTGATCCAAGGAGTCCAGAGAACTTGGCAGTCCAAGTGCTTCTTCAATGGGGTCTTGAGTGACCTGATTAAAGCTGTCATCAGTCAGAGAGTCCAGGCCAAATAAGTTTGGGTCATCAAACAGATCCATGATGGGGTCTGCCATCTTGGTAAAGTAATAAAGGCTATTTGTTGAAGTTCTGGGGAGGGAAGGGGAGGGGGGGAACTCTTTCTCCCCTCCCCTTCCCTAGTAACAAAAAAATGTACACAATGGATGAAGACTATTCTTCAAATGAAGAGACAAGGAGCAAGTGCATGTCAGATTGTCCTGAACTTCATGGAGCAAGACAGCTAAGTCTTCAGAGGGAGAAGATGGAACTCCTGTGATGGAATATAAATGAAAAATAAGCAAAGTTGGTGATTTCAATGAAAAATTCTAAGGTACCACCTTAATATCCATTTGTATTAAAGTAAGAACGATATGAGGAACTTTATAGATGGACACACGGTAAAAAGAGAACCCACATTTCTGTCTCAAAACTAAAAATTAAGAAGAAATAAATCCCCTTTAGGCCCTTACATCTCCACATCTTGAAGTTTCTGTCTTATCAAGAACACTCAGCTTGTTGGGTGCGGTGGCACAAATTTTGAGCTCAGAACTTGAGAGGCAGAGGCAGGAGGGTTCAGGCCAGCTAGGCAGAGCTATGAAGTGAGACACTGTCTCCAAAAGTCAAAGAAACAAAAACGAAAAACTCCCCCCCCCCCCAAAAAAAAAGTAAACTTGTTTTTGTCCATTTCTTTCTATAATTATCTTTTTAAGATAATGATAAGGAAGTTTATATTCATCCACTGTTAAACTGGCACAACTCTAAAATGTATGAAGAATATTTCTATAAAGTAGATAAAAGTTTCTGGAAATACTGTTGTAAGTTCTCCTTTGATCCAGGTTCTTCTACCTCTGACTGACAAAAGTAAGTCACTGTAAGCAAGCTTCTAGCGCAGCGTGAGCTGAACCCAGGGGTGTCCCCAGCAGTGTTCTACTAAACATTCATACACAGCAGTTTGTGCTAACGTATTTCCAATGCCTTTCTTACATACTTAATGTGTGGCTTACTTTTACCAGTCATTGGTAGAAGAACCTGGATCAAAAGGAGAATTTACGACAGTATAACCAGAAACTTTAATCTACCTTTATAGAAAAGTTATTTATACATTTTAGAGTTGTGCCAGTAAGATTAAATTTTTTCTTTGCAAGAGACTCAGCATTTCAATCCTAACTCATACATTAACTTTTTTCTCTTACCTAGACATATCCCACATCCCTACCTGGCACACATCGCTTGGTAAGTGTGCCTACAATGCTTTAGCCTATACCTGGAACACAGCCTCATCTTTCCCCTCACCCCATGTCCTTCCCAGTAGAGGAAACCATCACCCCAAAGCTCTTCTTTAACCCACCAATTTGTGATGACTCTATCTTGTACCTGCTTTAAATTCCACAGCATTCTATCTTATTAAAGTGACTCGAGATTCTTACCCATATTCCAAGAAGGTCCAAACCATTTCTTTGTGCAAGTTATAGAAATTACCATCTTYTCAAGATGTTTGCCTGACGTGTGTGAGAAAACTGTCATAAATTTATAAAAATGAACAAGTATGGGCCTTTGCAAGGTGTATACCCTCCAGAAGAATGTGCCATGACCCAGCTCCTAAGAGACAGAAAGATCCCGGTGGTGAGAACTGCCTTACTTCCCTGTGGATCCCCAAGAGACCTGAAGGATGAAGGACAGCACACACAGAAGCCATCCAATGATCCCCCCCCCCCAAAAAAAAAAAAACAGGGTTTCTCTGTGTAGCCCTGGCTGGCCTCGAACTCAGAAATCTGCCTGCCTCTGCCCCCAAGTGCTGGGATTAAAGGCATGTACCACCAGCGCCCAGCATAATATTTGCTCTTATTACTGGAATGAACTATTCAGTTTTCACAGATATCACACTGTATTCCTTGATACTAGCATGAGAATTTAAAAAGCTTCCTATCTTGAAAAACTGCCCCATAAATGATATGTTGATAAATTCCATATCTATGGTGTTTAGTTCATAAACATTCTAAGGGGGAAAGAAAGGAAATATATAAAACCACATAATACAAACACATGAAAAAGAGGTGAAGAGGAGGGAGAGATGGTTCACAAGAGCACTGACCACTTTTCTAGAGGACCCAGATTCTCTAGCGCCGACAGGAAGACTCACAACCACCTGCACTTCCAGTTCCAGGGTATCCATGGCCCTCTTCTGGCCTTTGTGGCCATGAGGCATTCACATGGTGCACAGAACAACATGGAGACGAACATTCATACACACAAAATAAATAAGTGAAATGCATGCACACATACATACGTGAGAAAAGGTATTTGTTCTTGAGCTAGTAAGATGGATCAGTGGGTGAAGATACTTGCTATACAGGCTGGCGACCAGAGTTCAATCCCCCAAAGCTACTTAATGATAGAAGGAAAGAACTGTCCTATGACCTCCACACATGCATCATGGCATGCTCATCCACATATACACATCCATAATAATAAAAAACCCTTTAAAACATTTTTTGTTTGTTTTGTTTTTTGTTTTTTCGAGACAGGGTTTCTCTGTGTAGTTCCGACTGTCCTGGAACTCACTCTGTAGACCAGGCTGGCCTCGAACTCAGAAATCTGCCTGCCTCTGCCTCCCAAGTGCTGGGATTAAAGGCRTGCRCMACCATCACCCGGCTCTTTAAAACATTTTTAAAAAGAGTATATAATGTCAATGACAATCCAGGAAAACATTCCTTTAAGATAAGAGATCCTTTTTTTCTAGCTATCTAAAGACATCAAATAAGAAATCTGTCAGAAATATAAACACAATGTAGATCTGACAAAAAGATTTTTCCAACTCTGTGTGCATGTGTTAGTGCAATTGTGAGTGTGCACATGTATGTGGGGGTGAGGAAACAGAGGCTATCCCAGGATTGCCTCAAACACTAACTCACCTGCTTCAGCATCCTAAGTGTTGAGATAATGGGTTTTCAGTTATCTTTATAAAATAAAATAATGTAGGTCAGTATCTCTTCCAGGCTTGCATAACTGAACACTTTTCAAGTCTCAAGATCTGTATCAATTCCTATTCTTAGCCAAACTATTTCAGCAGTTCATTTCAACTTCTAATATTTGGCCACAAATTACTCAAAATGGCAACAAGCATAGTTATGCATATTTCTTTAGTTAATGAAAAACCTATTCAATAATTTCATACATTTCCTTAAGTCTCACCGTGTTTTTTTTAGCTAGTTATGCCCCATTTTGCCATCTATAATCTTTGATCTTCTACTCACTTTCAGAGAAGTTACTAAAACAATAACAAAAACTCATATGGTGGTTATATGCCGACAGTCCCAGCATAAACACCACTACAGTGAAATAACTTATATAAATATATACACTTCATAATACTTTGTTATTTATTCATTCTACTCCCACCTCCCCCAATAAGGGGCTAAATTCAAGCAAAGGTCTTTAAAAGAATATTATATATAAGACAGTCTTCCTATGTTGCCTAAGCTGGCTTTGAGGATGTCTACACTTTTAGTCCCAGCACTTGGGAAACAGAGACCGGAGGATATTTTTGATTTCTAGGCCAGCCTGGTCTACACAGTGAATTCCAGGATAACCAAGGCTACATAGAGATGTGTTTTGTTTCCATGCATGTCACTGCACCACATGCATGCCTGTTGCCTCAGGGGTCAGAAGGGGGCATCAGATCTTGTGGAACTGGAGCTAGAAGACTCCATGTGGGAGCTAGAAACCAAACCCAGGTCCCCCGCAAGAGTGCTTCCCACCGAGTCGACTCTGCAGCTCTCATTTTACCTTTTATTTAGCCATTCGCACTAAGCTGGACAGGCTGGCCTTGAACAGCCTCTGTAGACTAAGCAGGCCCTCACCTTGTGTTCTTTCTTTATGTACCTCCAAAGGACCTGAGATTACAGCTCTGCCTAAAGGACTGGACCAAAAATGGCGCGCACACACACACACACACACCCCCGTTTGGTTTGTTTTTCCAGACAGGGTTTCTCTGTGTACCATTGCTGTCCTGGAACTCACTCTGTAGACAAGGCTGGGCTTGAACTCATAGACATCCATCTGCCTCTACCTCCCAAATGCTGAATTAAAGGTGTGCACCACTGTCACCCAGGAAAAAGATGGTACTTTTTAATAAGAAATTGGACTTCTTTCTGAAATACGTCTTTACCTACATGACTCAATTATTTATTAATCTTTTTTAAAAAAAGAATTATTTTTATTAAATATAAGTACACTGTAGCTGTCTTCAGACACACCAGAAGAGGACATCTGATCTCATTACAGATGGCTGTGAGCCACCATGTGGTTCCTGGGATTTGAACTCAGGACCTCTGGAAGAGCAGTCAGTGCTCTTAACAGCTGAGCCATCGCTCCAGCCCCTATTTATTAATCTTTAAAAAAAAAAAAAAAAAAAAAAACCAGTGCATCATCTCTTGATCTCTTGGTTCTTTCTTACTTCCCAAACTTGTATTTGCGTGTGTGAGATAAATGTGCTTTAGTGTAGGCTGAAGCATGAGGGTTAAGACAGAAAGAAGACAGTCACACTAGAAAGCACAGGTGTGAGCTTCCTTGAGACAAGTACTTGTTTGTTTTTTGAGGCAGGGTTTCTCTGTGTAGCCTTAACTGCCCTGGAACTCGCTCTGTAGACCAGTCCCGTACCCCCCGCCCCCCCCCTGCCCCCGCCCCAAGTGCTGGGACTAAAGGCATCTACCACCACTGCCTAGCTTTAATTAAAAACAAAACAAAACAAAAAGCCCAGGGTATAGCCCTGGGTGGCCACAACTCATAGCCATCCACCTGCCTCATTTTCCTGAGTGCTAAGATTGTAAGCATGGGCTCTTACCTGGCTCTGATCAAATCTGTGCTCTCTACTTGTCGGTGGTGACCAGGTGCAGCAGCTTACCTGCAACCGCAGAACTTTTGGGGCTGAGGCAGAAGGACTGCGATGAGTTTGAGGACAAGGCTATATATAACAAAACCGTCTCAAAACCAACCCTACCTCACATCCTTGCAACTATACAGCCCCACCATATAGTACATCATGGCTTCTCAGTTCCTTCACCTGCACAGAAGCGAAGCCTGGCTCCCACCTCACACTCCCACACTTCTAACTTTATTCTTTGTTCCTGGGCTTTTACCTGGGCATCATCCTGCCTGCATCAATACATAACTTAGCTTACAAGCATATACAGTTCATGAATTTCCTTCCCACAGCTCAAACCCTGGTAAAATAAATAAATGGATGTTTTAGGGGTTTTAATGTAAAGGAACTAGTACATAATAAAGTGATGTTGGACTTTTCTCTTATTAAGAATGAAAACAGTCCTAACCTACTGCTGCCCAAAAGAGAAACACATGCATGTGCCCTAAAGGAAAGTCAGAACTTAGTGGCTGCATTTAATAACTTCCCATAATCAAAATTAGTATACAGCCTGTATGACACCAACCCTGGGGATTAGAAATGGAGAAGAAAAAGAACAGAAGTTCAGTTGAAATCCAAGGACACCTATCTACACACTCTAAAGCAGATACTGGCAGAACAATATCTGTTGTCCTTAGAGTTCCCTTGTTCTACAGGCTCACCACCTTCCACACTGTTCTTATATTTTTTGGAGCCTCCATGTTCCAACTCTATGGTCCTTGGGTTTGCCTCAACCTTGTCTGTTTCTATTACTTGTCTGTTTTATCACAACAGATTTTAAATTCTAGTCCATTATCTACCCCAGCACCCTCATGCTTTTCAACGAAACAGTGACTGCAAACAGGGCAGAAGGTGTGCACACTATGTGCACCGAGAAGGGCTTATGGCACAGGAGGGTGTGGTCAAAGTGTAGGTTTTAAGTGTATACTCAGCATTACAGTTCTGTATTTGTAGATTTATATTTTGTTGTTTCTATTATTGGCAGTACAAGTGGACAAAATCTTTACCGGTAAGATCTGTTTAAAAAAAAAAAAAAAAAAAGAACAACGATGGACAAGGGAGCTGATGTCAGTAGAAAGAAAGACAACAGCATGAAAAAAGTCACTAGTATCTCAGGGCTGAGGTCAGAGTTCTTACATTATCCCAAAGGGGCACTTATCACAATTTACTGTTATAATGAAACACTTCAAAAGAAATAATTTCATCATCTATATAAACTGAACTAAAACACAGATTCTCCATTTATAGATTTCTCTACACTATCCATCCTTAGAAGATAATGAACAAATGTCATATCGAGCAATACTTTTTCTGTAGTATAGAGGTTTAGAAAGCACTGCTCATGCCTAACCTCTGTGCTCAAAGATTCAGAAAAAAAAGTATTTTACTTCAAGATATAAACTTTGCTGGAAATTGAATTATTTTCAGGAGGATGAGCTAGAGACAGAAATAAACTCTACTTATTAAGATGCAGGACGGATAGGGGAAGCTCGATTTACACAAGAAATACCTTGAAAATAAAATAAACATGACAGCAAAATAAAAATATATATAATTTATAGCAGGGGAGCACTTAAAAAAAACCATGCCATTCAAACATTTGTGACTCAGAGAATCTCAAACCTTAAAGACAAACGAGCAAGAGACATCCAAACGAATGAAATTATTAAGCTGAGGTCAAAGAATGATCAGGATGGAAGGACACAGAACAAGAAATGGAGCTATTAACTTGGTGCCACTCAGGCTTCTTCGAATAAATTGAGATCTTGGGCCATTTTCTCTGTCTTCAGCATTCTGTCAAATGAGTGGCAACTCTGTTTCTGTTTTCTAATAACTAAAGGAAAAGACATAACTAAATTAAAGGTGTAGATATTTGGAGGCAAATATGGCTGGTAACAGAGAGCACTTCGTTAAAAACAGGGAAAGCTAAATACCCAACCATAAAACCTAAAAGCATGTATTTTCAAAGGCCAAGTGGGAAAGTGTAGAAATTATGTTACTCACATGGGGAGAGGAAGGAAGTAGAATCGATGAAGAGGAAAACGCTACTGGAAGTGGGGGTGGCAAGGGGGGCCGGGTACAGTACCTGCTCTCACTGCCGGGGTTAGTGCCAGTAAGGCCCATACGGCAGAGGCAGGCAGAGGCTCGGGCGGAGGACTTCGGGCAACTGGAGCCCCCAAATGGAGTTGAAGTACATGCACTTGAGTGAGGGAGCAATCGGGGGCATCCTCCGAGGTGGGGATGGTCAAGACGGGAAGATACGAGGGGTGGGGGTGGGGGTGTGATGCCCAGGGAAGCAGCAACGTTAGGGCGCAAGCTGCAGGCTGAGAGGCCGAGCAAGCCCCGAAGGTGAAAAAGCCCTGCACCTTACCCCGGTGGGAGGCAAAGGTGGCTTTACCTGCGGTGGCCGTGGGGCCGGTTCGCTTCTCGCTGTCTCTCCAGCACCAGTTCCCCTCCTTCTACGCAACCTAACTTGATGCGCTTGCCCGCCCCACACTCTCATTGGCTTAGACCCACTGCCACTCAACCAAAGACGCAGAGACGCAAAACAGCGCAAGGGCGGGACTAGAAGCAGCTCCCTTCCCCCGCAGGTTAGGTTGAGAGCGCGCAGAGAGGCCTATCCGGTTTCTAGGGCCAAGACCAAGCCTGCAGCTTGCCTGAAAACGAAGGTGCAGAAGAGCCATCCTGATGGTTGATTCTTGACACTCACACCGCTCACATACCCGAGTGGAACTCCAGGAAGGTGTTCTGCACTAGGCCAGCTCCGCCTCCCTCTGGAACCCCTGTCTTCCGGCGGCCCTGTCACTCCCTCCCACTGCCCAGCACAAGGTGCCCAGGCACTACTGGGGGGGGTGGGGGGTGGGAAGAACAGTTGTTGGGGACTCAGACTTTCTCCTTTCCAAGATAAGACACTATGTGCTACAATCCGGGAAGCTGGCTTACATGCCTGACATTTCTGCTTCCATAAAGTTAGCTCAGGTGCCTCTAACAACTATCTGGCTCCGTGCCCTCCAAAACACACACCCAGTTCTATCCCATCCTCTTTTCTCCGAACAGTCCACCTGACTCAGCCATCACTGCCATTCCTGCTGTCGCCAAGCAGACTTGCGCCCACTGTGAGGGTATCCAAGCTTAAGTCTCCCAGAATAAAAAGCAGCTGCTTTACTCGGGACCACTGTTTACTCTGAAAAAACACGGAAATCTTAATTTTCTGTACTCTGGGCTCAGAACCAGGAAAAAAAAAAAAAAAAAAAAAGACCAACTTGAACTTAGACCCGCTACTTTTAAAGACCCCAGTGTTACCTACCACTAGCCAGGCCAGGAACACTCAGACTGTCATAGTGTTAAGGCTTCCTATTCACTTTGGCTCTGAAGCCTCCTTCGTACTTAGCATCCAATTAACTGCCAAGTCCTACTGACACTACTGCAATGTACTAGAACAGACTTCAGAGCCCGCAATGCGCTATAAGTCAACCACTTTGTATAGACGAGAAAACCGAACCACTGAAGGATCCAACTAAGAAACTAAGTAGCAAAGTCGGGGCTTCTAACTCTGGGGCCTTCTCTCTTTGTGCAGTTGCTTATGTAGGTCTCATAATTGATCTTTCTTCCTTCTAATCTATCCTGCTAATTAATTCCCTAATACACAATTTGACCAAATGAACTTCATGCTTAAGAACTGTGGGGGGGGGGGCGGTTCAAGTCAGGGTTTCTCTGTAGTCCTAGCTGTCACAGAAACTCACTCCATAGACCAGACTGGCCTCTCAGTCTGAAATCCGTCTGCCTCTGCCTCCCAAGTGCTGGGATTAAAGGCTTGTGCCACCACCGCCCAACGCATATGAACTTTTAAAGAGGGCCTGTTACTCTTGTAACTATATGAGGCAAGTCTACAATCCCAGCAGTTAGGAGATGAAGGCAGGTAAAAACAAACCAAAATGTAATAGCACACCTTGCTTTTTTTTGTCCTAGTTTCCACTGTTATTTGATATATACATTTACATGCTAGCCAAAATGTCAAGTTACTTATTGCTTTATTTTTTCCTCATATGGATCTAGTCAATAGTGCAGCATTCAAATGCATTCTCCATCTCTTCTTTCATTACCTCAACTCTTGTTGTCTGAGTCAAGATCTCACCGTACACAACCCAGATTGTCTTGGAACTCACTATTGGAACTCAAGATTGATAGAAACTCATGGTGATTCTCCTGCCTCAGCCTCCGCAGTGCTGGGGTAACAGCCATGATTTTAGAATTACCATACCCAGTTATCTAAACATTTACCAAGTAGACAGTATGCTACTAAGTAATAGTATTAGGTACCTAAAAATAAATAATCCCTACCTATCAGCATGCTGGTGTACAACTGTAATTCTAGCACTCGAGAGGTAGAGGCAGGAAGATCATGCATTCAAGGCTAGCTTGAGTTAAAAGTGTTCCTGTTTGGGCTGGAGAGATAGATGGCTAAGTGGTTAAAAGCACTGACTGCTCATCCTAGAGGTCCTGAGTTCAATACTCAGCAACCAGTTATATGGTGACTCACAACCATCTGTAGTGGGATCATCTGTAATGGGATCTAAAGGCAGCGACATTATACATGAAATAAATAAATCTTTTTTTAAAAAGTGATCCTGTTTTTTAAACAAACAAACAAACAAAAAACAAGACAGAGGGGAGGAGAGGAGAGAAGAAGAGAGAGAGAGGAAAAGAAAAGGATAAGTCCCTGCTCGTGTTGGATGTGTGTACATGTGGGAAGAAGGTAAACAGTAAGCACCATAATAAAACCACCAAGTGGACAAGTATAAACAGTCATAACACAAGGAGGTAATACAACAGCAGGGACATTGCAGGGGCATGAGAAGAAAGGGGTTAATTTAGGAGAAAAAGATCAGGAAGCAGTTTCCTAAGTTATAAGAGATAGGGTAAAGTGGACCATATGAAAGGAACAGTCAAGCAGCAGAGACAGTGGGAGGGAAGGCAAGACAAAAGCATGAAATAGAAAGCAGTATGTGTCACATAATTCTGTTGTTCAGTCCTGCCAAAGCACAAGTCACAGGAACCTGAACAGAGATAAAGTTGAAGGCTAGGAAAGTGTCAATTAGAGAGCTGTTTTCTTCCAGGTGAGCAGGTATCCACAGAAACAATCAGAATGACACAACAAAACCACGTTTAGTTACCTAACTCTGGCTTTGAGGGATAGAAGAACAGAAGACGTGGGGCCAGTCAGGAGGCTGCTATGGAGTCCAGAAAAGAGGTAGATACTGGAGATTTACTAGTTTGTTGTTTTCTGTGAGGTAACTGAGCATGAGACCTGGGAATAGAAAGCCCCATCCACAGAGCCGGACTGATAAGTGTTCTGACTCTGGTCCCTGGGGCATACCTCCCTTGCTTTCAGACCACCTTTTAAACCTTTTTAGTTTTGTGACCCACCTGATAACCTTCCAATAAATTCCCTTTCTGAATCTACCTAACAAGATGATTAAGGTGTGAATTATGATGGGAGGAACAGAACCCAGACCAGAAATACTGATATAAAATTAGTAGGACATGGAATTTAGCCATACTGGATAAGTTGTTTATACAATATGTCAAATTGTGATATTCAGTGGCTGTAGAAAAGTCCAGTTTGGTGACAGATTTGGACAGTTGTCTTAACTCTCTAAATGGTGGTAGGTGTAAGAAGATTATCTAAGAAATGTGAGCAACAGACCAAAGTATAAGAAAAACTGTTCTAGCTGGGAATGGTAGTGTGCGCCTTTAATCCCAGCATTCAGGATGAGAGGCAGGCTGTTCTCTTTGAGTTGGAGGCCAGCCTGGTCTACATAGAGAGTTCCAGGGCAGCCAGGGCTACACAGAGAAACCCTATCTTGAAAAATGAGGCAAATAAACAAACAGAAAAACAAAACAAAACAAAAAAAACAAGAAAGCTTGCTCTATTACCATTAAAGGGAGACTAGAAAAATGTGTCTATGAGGAATTGGAGAAACCAGGATTTCACTAGATAACCTGGAACTCACAGAGATCCACTTGACTAACTTTGGGAGTTAAAACAGTGCATTAGGGTGCCACTATACATGGCCCCCCTGGGTCCATTTTAAACAAAGTAGCTGCTATAAGAAATATATATCCAAAATGGAGAGAAAAACTCAGATTTTTCAAAAGTTATACATAGAGTTGTATGTAAAAGCTTTATGTTTAAGTGTAGACAAGTAATTTAATACTATGCAGACTAAACAAAACACTTAGCTGGAGGCCAAAGCAGTTTGAAGGCAAGAGCTAATAAAAGAGGACAGTGGATTTTAAGGATCAGAGCTCTGCTAACTTAAGAAAATAGAGAAAGGAGCTATAGAGGAAGGGAACAAGCATGTGTCACAGAGACGGGGAGAGGAGAGGTGCAGGATGAAGAGTGGCTGACTATACCCATTGGAGGGGATGGAGGAGGTCAGGGTTAAGAGCACATGCTGCTCTAGCAGGGGACTTCGGCTCAGTTCCCAGTTCCCAGCACCCACATGTTGGCTCACAACTAGCCAACTTCAGTTATAGGGGATCCCATGCCCTCTTTTGGCCTCTGGGGGTACCAGGCGCACATGTGGTTGCAGAAAATGGCCCAGCCCTTACACATCTTCCTTCTGGCTCAAGGCACCAGTCAGGGGTCACAGTGCCTGTTGCAGCTTCTTCGCTACTCTTCCCCTTGGACATGTGGAGACCGCGTCTCCCTTTGGCTCACAGCTCTCTTCCCATCACGCCAGCTCTATTTTCTTCTTACAGACGTGCACTGCCCCAAGCATTATTCATTCTTTTCTTCAATGAATGACCTCCATGCTTTCATGTCCTTCTTGTCTACCTCTCGCCCTGCTGCTCTACCTCTTACTCAACACTCCTTGGGATCCTCTCCAATGCCTTACCACCACATATGACCCTCTTCCAGCAACCTCCCGTCCAATCACAGCCAGACACCAGGCAACCTCTTTATCTTCCAGTCAACATTTAAAAATCCCATCCTCTAAATATCCCTCAGTTTTATCATCTACTTTTTTTTTTTTTTTTTTTTTTCTCTATTGGCTCGTTAACGCTGGACTACTGCGACTTTCTTGTAACTGATTCTTCTCTTGTCTATTAATCCCTTTTCTCTACCTCCCTCCTGCAACTTCACGTGGTACTAAAGAAATTGAACCCAGGGACTATTCTACCGAACTGTACCTACCCCTTAACAAGCCTGAAATAACTATCTTGAGGAAAATGAGGCACAGAGAGATTGTTAATTTGCCCAGTATCCCACAGCTAGTAAAACAGTGTCACATTCAAATTTAGGCGATGTAACTTCAACCACCCTAATATACTGTGTCCTATATATATATATGCCCTACTATAAATTGTCTCTTAGCCAGGCGTGAGTTTATGGCTATAATCCCAGCATTCAGGAGGCAGACAGCTTGGGCCACAAGTGGAGTTTCAGGCAAACCAGGATTACAGAGAAAGACTCCCCAAACAAAAGCAACCTAATAACCAATAAAGTACCTCTTAATAGCTAACACTTCTTCCTGTTAAGTGGAGAGTTACATAGTTGTTGTTTTTCCCTCCCCCATTAGAATGCAAGTTCTTCACCTGGAAAGACTATTTGTAACCTGTCTCGGTGGTAATGGATGTCTTGGTGGTAATGGGCATTCAATGTACTTTCGTGAAGAATGTATTAAACTTCCAGCCAAAGGTGTGAGTGAAGCTTCAAAGGTAATGGGGAAGTTTCTGAGCAGAGGGCAATGACTCCCCTTACTGAACAACAACAAATGAGTAGGGATATACTTCCCTCCAGAAACATTCAGAAAAGGCATCATAAAATCATTAAGTATCTTCACTTTTTGGGAGCAATAGCAGACACAGCTTCACATAAGCAAAAGAAGACAGTGGGCTCTTTTGGGAGATGGCTCAGACCTTAGGAGCACTGACTGCTCTTGCAGAAGAGCCATGTTCATTCCCAGCACACAAATGACAGCTCACAACTGTCTGTAACTCCAGTTCCAAGGGATCCACTCTTTCTGGCCTTCACATCCACCCRAACAAGCAAAGTGATGAAGTATATTCATAAAATTAAAAACAAGGGGCACACACACATACACACAAAAGACTTTTCCACGGTGTGATAATTAATGACTACTGGAAGTAATGAAGACTTAGTGATCTCTTTTAGGTACAGAATGGTGAAAGTGATGACAATTTAAGGTAGTGGCAAAAAAGTGAATAACAGGCCGGGCAGTGGTGACGCACGCCTTTAATCCCAGCACTTGGGAGGCAGAGGCAGGTGGATTTCTGAGTTCAAGGCCAGCCTGGTCTACAGAGTGAGTTCCAGGACAGCCAGGGT
>BDUI01000434.1:14832-25118 GCA_002335545.1 Apodemus speciosus | reverse complement strand
CTTTGTCCCCTTGCATTGTAGTTAATTCCACGCTTTCATCTTATGTGGCAAACCAGGCATCTTCTGGGCCTGGAGGTCAGCCCAATATTACCAAATTGATTATTACCAAGCAGATGTTGCCTTCTTCTATTACCATGTCTCAAGGAGGAATGGTTACTGTTATCCCGGCCACAGTGGTTACCTCCCGTGGGCTCCAGCTAGGCCAGACAAGTACAGCTACTATTCAGCCAAGCCAGCAGGCCCAGATTGTCACCCGGTCAGTGTTGCAGGCAGCAGCAGCTGCTGCTGCTTCCATKCAACTGCCTCCACCCCGACTACAGCCTCCTCCATTGCAACAGATGCCTCAGCCCCCAACTCAGCAGCAAGTCACCATTCTACAGCAGCCCCCTCCACTTCAGGCCATGCAACAGCCTCCACCTCAGAAAGTTAGAATCAACTTACAGCAGCAACCACCTCCTCTGCAGAGCAAGATTGTGCCTCCACCCACTCTGAAAATACAGACTACCGTGGTTCCTCCAACTGTAGAAAGCAGTCCTGAGCAGCCTATGAACAGCAGCCCCGAGGCCCACACAGTAGAGGCGACCTCTCCCGAGACAATCTGTGAAATGATCGCAGATGTAGTTCCAGAGGTAAGCCTTACTTTGTTTTGTCCTTTGAGATAGGGTCCCATATTGGCCAGGACATAAGGACTATAGCCAAAGATAGCCTTGAACTTGATTATCCTGCCTCTGCATGTCAGCTTCACTTTATAAAGTTATTTTAAAATGAAATTCTTAAGAATTCCTTCTGCTTCCTAGAGCTATAAGCTTGGTTATGAGAACCAGAACTCACCTTTTTCTGAAACTCCTTATATTGGGGTGGCAGATGCCTTTGACTAGGTAGGAGCATTCTAACCCATCCTTGTCATGTCCCTGTTCTAAGGTGGAGTCTCCTTCTCAGATGGATGTTGAATTGGTGAGTGGATCCCCTGTGACACTGTCACCTCAGCCTCGATGTGTGAGGTCTGGTTGTGAGAACCCTCCTGTTATCAGTAAGGACTGGGACAAYGAATACTGCAGCAATGAGTGTGTGGTGAAGCACTGCAGGTGAGTTTAACAGTCCTTATAACTCAAGAGTTTGTGAAGCTAAACTGTTGGGGAGCATGGTACCCGTGTCTACTGAGCATGATCTTATTAGGCAGAGCTGCTTGGTATGTGTAGGTGAGTGGATGGGTGGGTTGGTAGGCATCTGATTTAGAGATGCTCCTAAAAAATGTTCAATTGCTTAGGGATGAGGATGTAGTTCAACTAACAACCTGGCATGGGTAAGGTCCTGGTTTCAGTTACCAGTTACCAAGAAATTGGTGAGGGATAGGTAAGAGGAAAGTAGAAGAGTAAATGCTGAGTGTAGAGAGAGTAGTGAGTGAAAACTGTGCCCTTCTACCAAAATATCCCAGGGAAGGAATTACCTATACCTGTGAAACGGCATGTGTGTCCTCTACGAGATGGACTGGCACAGTCTAACACATCTGACTTTGCGGCTACTTGATGATGATGTACTTTGGAGATGTAGGGAAATATTTGAGTGTGGTTTTGCTATAATAAGTTTGTGTATATCTTTCTCTCTTAGGGATGTATTCTTGGCCTGGGTGGCCTCTAGAAATCCAAACTCTGTGGTGTTTGTGAAGTAGCCTTCCTCTTCTCCAAGCCTTGAAGATTCATCTGCTGGACATGAGTCCAAAAGCCTGTTTTTTAAACACAAGCTGGGCTTCTGGTAGTGCCTGGCCTTTACCCATAGTCCTTCATGCCTCCATCTCCCTTTTTCAGCAGAGGCCAGACTATGCAGCAGGGCCAGCAAATTTACTGTAATTTAGAATTGCTTTTTACTCTCAACTGTAAACAAAACTACCAGCTTAATAGCAAGCACAGGGAAGGGTGATGGGAGAAAATCATAGGGGTTACTAGAAGAAACGTATCAGTAAAATTGTCAGAGGACTTGCCTAAAATGTTACTGAGAGAGTGCTTAGCTTTGTTCTGGGAGGAAACAGCACTGGGATAAGAGAGGCTGAAGGTTACAGCTCAGTGGTAAAGTACATTGGGTTTAAATCCCAAATGAAAGAGGAATGAAAATACTGATTCAAAATAAAATGTGTGATAACCCTTTAAAAGGGAACTACTATTATTAATATACACAGTGCTATAAGGATGAAGGTTTGTAGGCCTGGGGTTATGGCTTAGCACTACAAAGCTCTGAGTTCAGACCCCAGGCTGGAAGATCATGAGTTCAAGGTCATCCTTGGTCCACTAGTGAGTTTAAGAACAGTCTAAGGTGYATGAGGCAAAGGTTTAACGGGACATGGTGGCTCATGCCTTTAATCCTAGTACTTTGGAGGTAGACATAGGAAGATTTTGAGTTAAAGGCCAATCTTTACATCGAGACTTTGTCTCAAAAACAGAGATTGGGTGTGGTGGCAATCCCCTTTAACCCTAGAACTTGGGAGGCAAGAGGCAGGTTGAATACTGTGTTTGAAGTTAGCCAGGGTTACCTAGTGAGATCCTATCTTAAGGTTCCCCTCCCTGCCCCTGACAAAAAGACACAAATTCTCTTTCTGTCTCAGTCTTAGCACATTGGACTAGAGGGGAAATGACATGCAGAACTATCTTTTTCTCTACAAGTATTTCTTTACCTGACTTGGTTACCAGTTTTGCATGTAAGAAGCAGAACTCTATACCCCTAATAAGAGGTTTACAAAGTAAAGAATCTGTGTTTGATGAAACATCTTTTAAATGTGCATTCATTTACATAACGCATAGGCCAACTTTTATATTCTAAACTCTAATTTTAATTGAAAGTATCTTGTTTTTCTTAGAAATAAGCTACAGACAAATGAACCAGCAAAGCTATGTAGAATAARCAAAAGTTAAGAGTACCATATGCATGGTGAAATTCAAATTAACCCTGTTGATAGTGTTCTAATTGCTAAGCACTGTGAACCTGTGTAGTCTTTTATAACAACACGCTAAGTAGCTAACATTCCTCTTTTACTTATAATGAATCACACCAAGAAGAGTTGCACAAGGGACACACACTAAGTAGAAAGCCATAATTTGACTTCAGAAATTCCAATTATAATACAAACTTTTATTTATTTATATACAGGGGTAGGGGACACTATTGCATAAACACACCTCTTAAGATGTGGCCTGTAGAGCCATGGCTCTGAATGCTTAGCTTTATAAGGAAGTGATTCTATAAATTCTTAGGTTTAGAGATGATACCATCCGGATACCTTTGCTTAAACCGGGCAACCACATCTGGGTCTAGTAGGTGTATCCCGTCCAGTTGGTTTCCAAGAGTAATCCTAAAACAAGGGGGAAGAGAGGCAAACCAAAAATCCTGTAAGGGCTTAATACTCTTAAAATACTCTACTTTCTGGNATGAGGCAAAGGTTTAACGGGACATGGTGGCTCATGCCTTTAATCCTAGTACTTTGGAGGTAGACATAGGAAGATTTTGAGTTAAAGGCCAATCTTTACATCGAGACTTTGTCTCAAAAACAGAGATTGGGTGTGGTGGCAATCCCCTTTAACCCTAGAACTTGGGAGGCAAGAGGCAGGTTGAATACTGTGTTTGAAGTTAGCCAGGGTTACCTAGTGAGATCCTATCTTAAGGTTCCCCTCCCTGCCCCTGACAAAAAGACACAAATTCTCTTTCTGTCTCAGTCTTAGCACATTGGACTAGAGGGGAAATGACATGCAGAACTATCTTTTTCTCTACAAGTATTTCTTTACCTGACTTGGTTACCAGTTTTGCATGTAAGAAGCAGAACTCTATACCCCTAATAAGAGGTTTACAAAGTAAAGAATCTGTGTTTGATGAAACATCTTTTAAATGTGCATTCATTTACATAACGCATAGGCCAACTTTTATATTCTAAACTCTAATTTTAATTGAAAGTATCTTGTTTTTCTTAGAAATAAGCTACAGACAAATGAACCAGCAAAGCTATGTAGAATAARCAAAAGTTAAGAGTACCATATGCATGGTGAAATTCAAATTAACCCTGTTGATAGTGTTCTAATTGCTAAGCACTGTGAACCTGTGTAGTCTTTTATAACAACACGCTAAGTAGCTAACATTCCTCTTTTACTTATAATGAATCACACCAAGAAGAGTTGCACAAGGGACACACACTAAGTAGAAAGCCATAATTTGACTTCAGAAATTCCAATTATAATACAAACTTTTATTTATTTATATACAGGGGTAGGGGACACTATTGCATAAACACACCTCTTAAGATGTGGCCTGTAGAGCCATGGCTCTGAATGCTTAGCTTTATAAGGAAGTGATTCTATAAATTCTTAGGTTTAGAGATGATACCATCCGGATACCTTTGCTTAAACCGGGCAACCACATCTGGGTCTAGTAGGTGTATCCCGTCCAGTTGGTTTCCAAGAGTAATCCTAAAACAAGGGGGAAGAGAGGCAAACCAAAAATCCTGTAAGGGCTTAATACTCTTAAAATACTCTACTTTCTGGTGATACCTCCTGTCACCAAATGGCTATGCCAGGTTTTGTTTTTTTAAGTCTCAGGGTCTCACTATGTATTCCAGGCTGTCCTGGAACTCCCCAATGTAGACCAGGCTAATCTTGAACTCAGACATCTACTTGCCTCTGCCTCCCAAGTGCTGGGGCTAAAGGTATGCTCCATTATGCCCAGCCCATGTCAATTTTTTAAAAGATCATAGCAGATAATATGGCAGTGTCAACACTTAGACATTGGTACAGATACAAAACTGCCTGGACTTTAATTTTTTGGTGGTAGTGGTTCTAGGGGTTGAACCTAGATGTCTTACATATACACTCTTAATTCTGAGCTACCAGCCCTGCCCCCTTTGAGCCATCTAAATAGATTCATTATGTAGCATAGGCAGACCTTAAGCTTGCAATCCTGCTTCAGTCTCATGCCCCAAGATCCAGCTGGATCTGTATATCTAAGAATTAGTAATTGATGGTAGCCAGGCCTATTTCGTTCACTCACTGCTAGTGAATAATCCTTGGATAATTAAAATGCCAGCCATTGAAGTCAAACATTGAAACTGACAGATTAAATACTTAGTAGCCACTAGGGGGCAGATCTAGAATATCCCATAGAATAGATGAAGATCCTTGGGCAGTCAGAGCTTTAAGAACCGTCCTTTGGGTTCTAATGAATATTGTAAATTCCAGTATAATGATTTAAACATAAGCTTAGACTACCAGAAATTATACAACTCGGTGACTTCAATCTTTGGCCATAAAGGGTTTTTTTTTGGGGGGGGGGGCGGTGCAGGAGGTAGGGAGGCAGTAGCCTGTTCTCTAGTCATGTTACCAGTTGGGCTGCACATTATGTGGCCGTCCAAATAACTCAATCTTGCGGGTGCCAGGGGACAGTCTCTCGATCATGCCATATATTTCATCTGGTTTGTGACTGGTGGAACGAACCTAGAAAAGAAAAACTCAAGCTACTTTAAGTTATTCAAGATTGCTCGATAGATAAATGGCTCAACAGTTATGAGCATTGGTTGCTCTTCCAGAAGACCTGGGTTCAATTCCCAGCACCTACATGGCAGCTAATGACACCCTCATAAAGACATACATGCAGGCAAAATACTGAAGCACATGAAATAAAAATAAATTTATAAAAAATTACTCAGGATTGCAATTCTAGCCTGGTCTGTGGTATCCAAATGAGGGGGGGAAAACCCAGAGACTATCTGACAGGAGTAGTTGTATTGGCAATCAAAGCTTTGGATGCACAGGGGACACATACCTCAGCTACGATCACATCACAATCCAGACCCTGGTTGAAGCCTTGGGGATTTCCTTTGACACCAACCTGCTCATCAGAGAACACTGTTACTTTATGAAACCACAGTTTTCAATCTTTAAGYAGTTCCTACTACTACTATTACTCACCAAGCAGTGTTCCTTCCCATGGTTTAACCAGTGACCTGTTCGGCCTGTCCTAATGATACGTTGCAGTTGGTTAGTCTTCACCCAGATGATTTCATCCACCCGTTCATAACTGTGGAGCAGAAGAGAGGACTTGAGCTTTTGCCAGCTTCACAGCTAAGGCACAGCACTAGACATAAAGGCAAAGATTGGCAGGAACACTGAGAGAAGGGACCATGCATCTCTTACAGTTCAAGTTACATTCCCCTCAAAAAAGCCAACACAATTTCTACTTACCCCCAGAGGTTCAGACATTCTCTGCCTAATTCCATGGCCCTAAAAAGATGGAAGGGTTAAACAATTTATCTGCCCATATTCTCATATTTTTCCCTTCAAAATACAAAATGCATGTATTATAAATATCAGAAGCCTTTACATATGAAACACCATTGGGGCAACTGAGTAGAATGAAAAGATGAAACAGCAGCATCTAATCTGAAAGACCTTATTTTTCTAAAATCAAGAATCCCAAGTAGTATTAGTGCTGTAAACACCAAACCCCAAGGAAGGGGCAGGCATCCTAAGTGACACATTTAATCGAATGCCTGAGAAACCCAGGATTTTACCCAGTTTTCACTCTGCTGTATTTACGTATCTGGATTATATTACCTGCCTGTGACCCAGAGGAAAAGAAAGCCATCGTCCTGTAGTACTGGTATATTGAGCCTGCGCATCTCATCATCTGTTAACGTCCCGTACGGAAGCTCCATGTGGATATCCCAAGGTGGGTCAGCCATCACAACTGCAAATTTGCCCAAGATACTGACATCCAGGTAGCGGATATCACAGCAGATCCACTGCATAAGGTAGTATTTGGTCATCTTTCCTTCTTTCACAGAGTCACAGTCCCAAACCCTCTAACTCCAGCAACCCTATCCCACTGCTCCCATCAGGAAGCCAGATTGCTAAATTATTCCCTATTTTTCTACTGTATGGCTGCCCCACTCAGTTAAGTGTATAGCTTAGAATAGGTTTTCCCAGACTGTCTGGACATGTAGGTACCTGAGGTGGAAAGAGTCGATCCGCACTGGCGTCGCCCCCAACACTCTGTGTGAGAGCAAGCTCCTGGCTGGGCATATGCTCCTTGCTGCCAGGACTTTCAGAATCCATACAAGCATCAATCTCATAGTGAACATATTTGCAGGTGTCCATGTGGAAACATGTGTTAAGGAAAGAGCAGTCACCTAAAGACTCATCAGTGTGCTTATTGATAATTCGTCTGGGAAAATAAAAAAAGGGAATCAGAATCAAGCTGGTACTTCATACAATTCAAATGCAAAATTTGTTGTTCTCCCCCAAACTAAAGAACTTCAGTTCTTCTCTGAATAAAGACTTGATCTGGGGGCCATGGCTTAGGCCTATAATCCCAACACAGATAACTAGAGCCTGAAAATCAGAAAGGTCATCCTCAGCATGCCCGGCCTAAGCTATAAAACCCTGTCTCAAAAACAACAGCATACAGACTTACAGTCAGGAAGGACCTTGGCTCATTACTTCAGAGTACAACATTGGCCCTAAGCCCAGGTTCCTGATTTCTCCTAGGACTACCTTCCTTCCAAACTTGAATTTTCATTGTTACTCAGAGACCCAGATGCTTGACTAGGAAATCTTCTGTATTCCTTCTCATACAGTAGCCATTCCCAAGGCAGGAAGAAGATGCTGCAAAGGAATGACTGCTTCTGGAACACCCTCCCACCTCAGTCCCTCCCCAGAGACCTGAAGTGCAGCTTGCGACAAGGCCGGTCAGCATCACTGGCTTTCATGCACTCTTCCTTGGTCCCATAGTCACAAAATTCTTGCACCTGGGCCCGACCTCGAGAGCGGAACTTTTCAACAATGGACTGTTCCTTGGCTGTTGTGGTATTTAATAGCTCTAGGATCTCCTGACTGACCTGTGACAGAAGTAGCCTTGGTCTTAAGGGTTTGTAGATAAATTAGCCCTTAAACTGCCTCTGTAAATCTAAGCATAACGTCTGATGAAGACTGTGTGAGTGAGCAGGGTAGGAGAGTTGTGATGGGTTCAGTCATTCTCACAAATATTTGGAATGGAATTCAAATGCAAAGAGCCTAGTTTCTACAACTAAGCAGTAAGCTGATCTTACTCCCTAAAAAAGTGTAACTTCCCCTCAAAAACGCTAATTCGTATTGATTGGGTAACTAAGGCACAGTGCTAGTAGTCTATTGTTTAGCTCAGTCTATTCAATAGTTCTATAAAGGAGAACTCTGGTTAATGTCATCAAAGACCAAACTAACTTTAAAATAAACTAGAAATTTGGAACAAATGAGAATTCAATGAAGTTCAAATCAGAACCATTGTATTGATAATTTCATCAACATCCATAACTTGGTCCAAATAAGTATTTGAATTTCTGTTTTCTCTGAATTCTCTTTTGAGGATTCTTCCAGATTCTGTAAATAAGGACTTCCTTAAAATGGCATTATTGATATTTTAAGACTAGACARTTTTATCTGGGGAAAGAGGAGTGGGAGGGGTCCTACTATACACTGTAGCATGCTTAACAAAAGTTTTAGCCCCTGCCTTCTAGATCCTCTACTCAGTGCCAACAGCACTCTGCCATACTGTGACAACACTGGACCCAGAAACCACCAAACATGAGGTAGAAGTGATGGTAGAGGAAAATCATCCCCATTGAAAACCACTGCTCTATGTCTCAATTCTAAGAAATATTCCGTGTGCAAACAGTAACAACTCAGAACTGTAATTGAGGAATGTGAACATTTTCATATGATTCCTACCTTCTTGCTCTGCTGTTCTTTAGTAGACTGTTGGTTCAAAAGACTTTCTATCTCCAGATCAACATCTGAGGCAGCATGCTTCCTTGATTTCTTAGCTGGCTCCTTAGCTGGTTCTGATGTTGAAGAGGCTAGACCAGATGCTAAAGAACTGGCAAAGGTAGCCACTGTAGTCAAGTCCTGTTCTGCACGCCGTTTTTGCCCTGTGATGGTCCCTGCCACCTCTCCAAGGCCTTTCTTTTCTGCCACAGCCCCCATCATGGCAGAGAGCTTGGAGTGATCAGCATAAGTCACAAGAGTAGGATGTGCATCATCTTGTAGGAGACCTCGCTTTACCTCAATCAACTCCTGGGCAGCAAATTTCTGTAGAAGGCTTTCTACCCCATCTTGAGTGGCAGGTGCATCTGGCTAAAGAAAGGAGAAGATCATAAGATATCATGAACAAAAGCAAATGTGTGATAAATTCCAATTTTATCAGGGTATTACCGTAGAGATGGCGAGACGGATGGACACAGCATCAGTGGGCAAGGTTAAGGCCAGATCTGAGAGGTGGTGTAGCAACTTCTTCTCTAACTCAGGGTCTGTAGCTAGTTCAGGGACTACAGACGTTGTGCTGGGCTTAGGACCACTAGAGGTAGGGGCAGTAGGCACTGGGCTATCACTACGGAAGGGTGGGGACAGTGCTGCTTCTGGATTCCTTAAATCTAAAAGTAAGAAAATAAAGAGAAAAGGGTCAGTACCATCAATGCTTACATTCCTCGGGGTTCAATTCTCCAGCATTCCCAGCACACATATCTTTCACTTCACGCAGGTCCTCTGACCAGCATTAGCACTAGATGACCTTTCACTCATACATCAGCATTTGCTGTTTTGCCAAAATAATCCTGGATTTTACTGAGAACTACTCACCGTTTCTCTGTTGGGGTAGCTGTCTTTGCCTGATTCTCTGCCCTCACTGCTTCAAAGGAAGTAAYGTAGAATGGTACATTAGGTACAGGTAGGTCTCTGCCAACCTTTTCCTCCTCTCAAATGATACAATAAATCCATATTTTAACTTAAAAWTTTTTTAAAAATGAGTATTTTCAATAATGAAAACTTGGATCTAATTATGTTTTCCAGGGATGGATTTTGAATTTTTAATGAAAYATGGCTATTGGCCATGGAGAATGTTTCATACTTACAAATATCAGGCCTTGGAATATTTGGCTATAGGCCTGATGAACAAATAATGGTTCCAGCATATTTCCACTATATTCTCTTCCTCTACCAACTGTACACATGAACAGGTCATGGAAGCACATTAAAGGTTTGGATGGTTTAGAATAACTGACCTTAGCTAAAAGTATACAAGAAATGTAAATAATAATTACTACATAGCGTACTTACAACAGTGTAAGAGAAATACTTGCACTTAGCAGGACTCTGCTGGTGGTTACTACACTCTTGGAATTCAGCGATCCTACAAGTCAACTACATGTGAACTAAAACAGAGTCATAAATAATACTAGGAGCAAATCCCGAGCTTTCTTTCTTTCTTTCTTTTTTTTTTTTTTTTTT
>BDUI01000433.1:227409-251494 GCA_002335545.1 Apodemus speciosus | reverse complement strand
TTTGGTGTTCCAAGATTCTAGGTTAATATCCACTTATCAGTGAGTGCATACCATGGGTATTCTTTTGAGACTGGGTTACCTCACTTAGTATGATGTTCTCCAATAACAGGATCCTCTGGTAGTACTTTGTCCAATTTTCTGAGGAACCACCAGACTGATTTCCAGAGTGGTTTTATCAGCTTGCATCCCCACCAGCAATGGAGAAGTGTTCCTCTTTCTTCACATTCTCTCCATTAGCCATTCTGACTGGTGTGAGGTAGAATCTCAGGGTTGTTTTGATTTGTATTTCCTTGATGATTAAGGATGTTGAACATTTCGTTCAACATAGGTGAACAATAGGTGTTTCTCAGTCATCTGGTATTCCTCAGTTGAGAATTCTTTGTTTAGCTCTGTATACTATTTTTTTTTTAAATAGGGTCATTTGTTTCTTTGGAGTCTAACTTCTTGAGTTCTTTGTATATATCGGATATTAGCTCTCTATTGGATGTAGGTTTGGTAAAGATCTTTTCCCAATTTGTTGATTGCCATTTGGTCTATTGACAGTGTCCTTTGCCTTACAGAAGCTTTGCAATTTTATGAGGTACATTTGTCAATTCTTGATATTAGAGCATAAGATATTGTGTTCTGTTCAGGAAATTTTCTCCTGGGACCATGTTCTCCAGGCTTTTCCTCACTTTCTATTCTACTAGATTCAGTGTATCTGGTTTTATGTGGAGGTTCTTGATCCACTTGGACTTGAGCTTTGTACAGGGAAATAAAAATGAATTGATTTTCATTCTTCTACATACTGACCTCCAGTTAAACCATCACCATTTTTCAAAGTGCTGTCTTTTTCCTACTGGATAGTTTTAGCTCCTTGTCCAAGATCAAGTGACCATAGGTACGTGGGTTCATTTCTGGGTCTTCAATTCTATTTCACTGATCTACCTGTCTGTCATTGTACCAATACCAGACAGTTTTTTATCATGATTGCTCCATAATATAGCTTGAGGTCAGGGATAGTGATTCTGTCAGAGGTTCTTTTTGTGTTGAGAATAGTTTTCACTATCCTGAGTTTTTTGTTACTCCAGATAAATTTGGAAATTGCTCTTTCTAACTCTATGAAGAATTTAGTTGGAATTTTGGTGGGGATTACATTGAATCTGTAGATTGCTTTTGGAAAAATGGCCATTTTTACTATATTAACCCTTCCAAACCATGAGTATGGGAGTTCTTTCTATCTTCTGAGATCTTCTTCAATTTCTTTCTTCAGAGACTTGAAGTTCTTGTCATACAGATCTTTCACTTGCTTGGTTAGAGTCACACCAAGGTATTTTATATTATTTGTGAGTATTGTGAAGGTTGTCATTTCCCTAATTTCTTTCTCAGACTCTTTAGCCTTTGAGTATAGGAAGGCCACTGATTTGTTTGAGTTAATTTTATATACAGCCACTTTGCTGAAGTTGTTTATCAGGTTTAGCAGTTCTTTGGTGGAATTTTTGGGGTCACTTAAGTATACTATCCTATCATCTGCAAATAGTGATACTTTGACTTCTTCCTTTCCAATTTGTATCCTTTTGACCTCCTTTTGTTGTCTAATTGCTTTGGCTAGGACTTCAAATGCTATATTGAACAGGCAGAGAGAGAGAGAGAGAGAGAGAGAGAGAGAGAGAGAGAGAGAGAGAGGACAGCCTTGTCTAGTCCCTAATTTCAGTGGGATTGCTTCAAGTTTCTCTTCATTTAGTTTTATGTTGGCTACTTGTTTGATGTCTATTGCTTTTACTATGTTTAGGTTTGGGGCCCAGGGCTTCTTATGTGCTGAGCAAGTATTCTATTGACTGTACTACATCCCTACACCTGAACTCTTTTCAATTATATAGGTCAAATCATTCATTGTCAGTAAGTATGTCGGTTGTAATGTTCATGTCACTAAGTCCAAGTTAGTTGAACACCACTAAGTAAGTTGATACTGTGAATCCATCCCAATTACCTATTTCCAGGACATGCTCATCATTCGAAACTAAAATTTTAGACTCACTAAATAGTAACTTTCACTTGTCTGCCCATGGCTTCTAGTAAACATGATTTGCTTTCTGTCTCTATAAATTGAATTGCTCTAGGCCCTCCTGGGGGTAGGGTCATATAATATTTTCCTTTTTTTGTCTGGATTACCTCACATATATATATTATCTTCAATGTTCAGCAATATTGTAGTATGTATCAAAATATCCTCTTTAAGTCTGACTGATAATTCCATATACATATGTGCATAAACATTTTGATGATTTCACACTTTAGCTATTGGAAATAATGAGTTCTTCTTTGCATACCGATGAACACATATTCAAATCCTTCCTTTTAGTTCACTGGAGTCATTAACTACAAGTGGGATTGTTATGCATTCCTTGAATAGCTAACTTCTATAGTGGCTATTCCTTTTCACATTCTCACCCACCTTGTATGAGGATTGTCATTTCTCATCACCACAAGCCAGTGTTTGTAGGGTAGTTTGAGAAGCATCATCGTAATGGGGTTTGGATTGCATTGTCCTTACCATTAGTTGTGCCAGGCATCTTTTCAAATGCTATTGCTCATCGGTGTAATTTCTGTGGAAAGTTGCCCATTGAAGTACCTTACCCTCTGACTGAATTTTGTGTTGTTGCCATTGAGTTGTATGATTTTTAAAATACAGTCTGGATTTTAATCCTTTATCAGATATATGGTTTATAGATATTTTCTATTCTTTTTCAATTTACCTTTCCAGAAAGTATCTGTCTTTTCTTTCTTCTTTCCTTTTTCTTCTCCTCTCTTCTCCCCTTTGTTTTCATTTTTTTGGGGCTGTGTCTCACTCCATAGTCCAGGTTGTCCTGGAACTCAATAAGTAGTTCAGGCCAGCCTCAGACTCATGGCTATCTTCCCACCTCAATCCCTCAAGAACTGGGCTTACAGATGGGTGTGACCACATCTGGATATTGATAGTATGTTTGGTAGAAAAGTTTTAAACACAAGTTTCATTAATTTTTGCACTTTTTGTTGTTGCTTGTGATTTTAAATGCCACACCGAAGCAACCATTACCAAATCTGATATGATGATGCTTCTTGCTATACTTCCTACCCTCTAGAAATACGAAAAATGGAAACTCACTCAGTACTTTRTGTGATACGACACTTGGAATTTTAGAGCTGAGTCAARCAAAGTCACATGAATGTACTCCAGGACAAATACAAAAGTAGACCAGGAAAACAAAAGTATTTCAGTCTAAAAGAGTTCTGCTTCAGTCTGTTGAGCAGTATAAACGGCATACAGTGTTGTTGGTTCATTGTTCTTTGGGCAGAGTAATAGCTGTAGCTGATGATGAAGAATATACTTACTGGTTGGTAGGCAACAAGCTTGGATTGTTTGGTATGTCCAAAACGTCTTCATCATGAGAGTGTAAGTTTTTGTCGAAAACACAAAGTGATAATTTTCAGAGTTCATAGCTGTTAAATACTTATCCAGTCTTTGTGTTTAAACTGTTCCTGGCTATGGGGGTTGGGGGTGATGGTGAAATCAGGGCAATGCTAATGAGACCCAAGCCTGGATGAGTGAACCATTTTGTGATGTTCCTCCCAGAGTCTATAAAATGAACCTGCAGACCTCATTTCTACAACATGAATTTGTGTATTTTTCATTTGTTTTCTTAAGAAGAAAGTGACAGTTCCTTTCTTTAAGTTTCAACTATTTGGCTGAGTTATTTTATAACTGAGATCTTGGGTAGCCTAAATTCTCAGTAACTATAGACACTTTCCTGAATACTAGTGTTTTCTGCTAGGAGCCAATCCCAATGCACGTGGAGCTCCATTCAAACTAAATGAGTGTACTTTTTTCCTGTAGTGAAACCTCGGGCCTTGCCCACATGATTTCTCTTGAAAATCCATTCTCTTCTTCCTTAATTACTTTTAGATACTTAGGCACTAATTATTAGTTTATTGGGAAAGTGTTCAGGTCTGACCTTTCTATCTACTGCAATATCTGGATTTGAATTCACTGAATTTGTATATTACCTTTTTTAATATGATAGGTTTAAATATTTTAATATAATATACTTTTAAATTAAAATATAATTACAGATTTTAGATTCCAATAAATACGATAGTTTAAAATTTTTATATTTTGACTTTCTTTTTAATTTACAGAGACAGAAAATATAAAAATTTAATTCAAAAGATAAACAATAAATGGAGAAAAATAACAAATGCCTCTTCATATTTTCACAGAATTTGTACGTTGTTAAAAGCCTTAAAATAATTTATTACATTTGATTTAGGCTTTTCCTAAATACTAGGTATTAAATAAAATATGATCCATATTTGGTGTTTCTTCATGTTTGCAATGACCTACAATACAGTACCCAAATTAGTTCTATTTAATTTTCCCTTTAAAAATCCTTTATAACACTCAGCCTACATTATGTTGAAGTTACAGACCAATGTTGTGATAGTGAGCACAGCTACTTCCTGTCTGTAGGGGTCTTTCAACTATGTCCATTATCTTCAATTACAGGTCACTGAAATAAAGGCCTTAATGAGAAAAGAGAGATTCCAGTGTCATGCCTTAGCATTTTATCCTTCTGGTTTATTTATTCACAATTTGTACCTTCATCTTCAGACATGAAAGTGGGCTATTCCCCCATCTTATGCACCATGCTCCATTTCAACGTCTATTTCAAGAAAATGAGTTCATGTTTCCCATTTCTCTTCTCAGTGCACTGCTTTCTTTGGCATTAACTTTCTATTGCCTCAACTGGTGATTCTCCTATGTTTGAGACAGTTTCTTTTTGTAAGTATTATAGGAAAATGGAGTCAGCTCAAACGTTAACCCCTGATTGATTGAAATCTTTAGTTGGAAGCATCTTGAGGACCTGATTTAGGAGGGAGCTCTTTAAATTCAGTGCCCTACATTCTGCAGTTCCCAGAAGAACATGCAGCAGGATGTGTTACTGCAGGCAAGTGTGACAACAACAAATGTCTGTCTCCTAAAGTTGGCATACATACCCATGTCTTCTTTATTTTACATTTATTATAGTCTAACGAAAATGTAGGGGTAGACTTTTTTGTATGATAAAAAGTTAATGTTTCTCTAATGTTCTGTTACAAGAACATTTCTGTTTTACACTGGTCTATGATCATGTCCTTCTCTGTCAATGTACTCCACCAGTACAGCTGTCAACTTTATACCTTGGTTTTTTCTTATATTTAATAGCTGAAATTTAGTTTTGGTTCTCTGATTTCTTTCTTAGTATGTTAGCTTTGTGTTGATATGCCTAGATTCACAATTCTACTTTGACGATGTGGGGTATTTAAAACATATTTTGATGGGACAGATCATATTTACATTGTATTCTATGCTAAAAGCCAATTTCCCATTGGGCATGGTATATCACCAGGAAAATTATTTGTAGAGTCACTGAGATGTCTGTTCTTTTTATCCTTGTATTTTTGTGATCACTTAATAAATATTTATGGGTTATCAATGGTGCCAGAAATTTTTCTAGGCACCTGGGATTCAGGAATGACAGCCAAATTCCTGTTGGTGCTAACCTTACATTTTAGGACAGTGGCTCTCAGGTATTGGTGCATATTGGGAAAACCTGGAAAGATTTGGCAGCTCCTCAGCCTTAAATTTTCTAGTTGCAAATTAACTCATAAATTATAGGGATGAACACAGGAATCAGTATTATTTTGTGTAATGTCCAAGATGATATCAAAGTACCTCTATGCTTAAAGACCATTAATCTATAGCCAGGGTTATTCACTCTCATACAAGGGAGTCACCAATAGGAATGGTCTGTTAAAAGGGGAACGAGGCAGGGGAGGAGAGGTAAAAAGACATATGGGACATTGGGGGGGCAGGGAAACCAGGAAAAAGGGAAATGAAATGTAAATAAAGAATATATCCAATAAAAAAATAAAAAAAAAACTCTTTTTGGCTTGTGTTTTTGTTTTTTGTTTTTATGGTTTTGATAATTGAATCAATTACCTGAAAATTTGCATTTTTATTATCTTTCCCACTGTTGCTAATTTATGAACTGCTTTATGAGAATGTTGGATATGGAGGCCTGACACTAAATGCATGGTAGTAAACCATGGGCTTTAACTAGAAGCTTGTTAGGAATATAGGATCTACAGCCAGGTTTGGTAGCACACACTTTAATACCAACAGTCAAGAAGCAAAGGCAAAGTGGAATTCTGTAAATTTGAAGCTAGCCTGGTCTATATACTCAGTATACATACTTAATATACATACTTATTTCTATAGCAGCCTATATAGTGAGACCCTGTCAACAAACACACAAACAAACAAACAACAATTAAAATGCAAAAGAGAAAAAGAAGAAAAGAAAATAGAGTTGTAAGCTAGGTGATACCAGGTCCAGTGGAATCTGGAATCAGAATTTACTGTTTAACAGGATCCCCATGTGACCAAATGGGAATTTAAATTTATAAATACTTCCTCTACTTTAGTGGACCTTTTCTGTGCAGTTAAGCAAAGTCAACTACAAGCTGATTATTGTTCCATATGTCCCTTTAACTAATGTCATAGGTGTTTTTGAGACAAAGCACTCATACTCGTGATAATCTATTCCTGTTTGTTTTGACACAAGGTCTTATGCTATAGCCCAGGCTAGTCTTGAACTTATGGTGATCCTCTTGTTTTAGCTTTTAAGTACTGAGTTCACAGGCATGACTTACTTATTACAGCCAGTTCTTATGTCTTTTTCTACCACAGAAGTTCTAGTAAATATCAACATTAGCTAAGATTCCTCATTATACCTTGCTAAAAGTAAGAAAGAGGCCTTTCTTAGTTGAGAATACTTATAATTTCTTCCTCTTTAACTTTGAAATTTATGTAAAACCCTTAAAGAGTGCAATAGGTCTTCAGTCAGCTTGGTGAACAAGGACTTCTCAAGGAGTAGGGAAACAGGTCTTGATGGAGGGAGGGAAGAGAAAGAGAGAGACACAGAGAGAGAGACAGAGAGACAGAGAGAGACAGAGAGAGACAGAGAGAGAGAAAATGGGGAGGGGAGCAGCAGGAATGGGGCAGGATCAGGTATGAGAAGAGCCTGGGAGAGAGGGTCAGGAGAGTGAAGGGAAATCCGTGTGTGTGTGTGTGTGGGGGGGGCATCTCTAGGACATGCCAGACACCTGGGATGCAGAGGTTCTAGGGAGTCTATGAGSGTGACTCTAGCTGAGACTCCTAACAGTGGCAGATATGGAGCATGAAGTGGTCACCTCCTGTAGCCAGGCAGGAATCTCCAGTGAAGGGATAAGGACACTAACCCTCCCACAAAACCTTTGATCCAAAATCCGTCCTCCCTTCAAGAAGTACAGGGACAAAGATGGAGCCGAGACCAAGAGAATGGACAACCAATGACTATCCCAACTGAAGACCCATCCCATGGGCAAAAACCAGTCCCTGGCACTATTAATGATACACTGTTATGCTTGAAGACAGCAGTTTAGTATAACTGTCTTCTGAGAGGCTCCACCCAGCAGCTGACTAAAACAGATTCAGAGACCCACAGTCAGAGCTCAGGGAGTCTTGTGGAAGAATTGAGGGAAGGATTGAGGGACCCAGAGGGGGTAGGAACTCCGCAGCAAGACTAATAGAGTCAACTAACCCTTGGGTGCTCCCAGAGATTGAATCACCAATCAAAGAGCAGACACAGACTGGACCTAGGCCCCCTGCATACCTGTAGAAGTTGTGCACCTTGGTCTTCATGCAGGTCCCCCAGCAACTGGAGCAGGGGCTGTCCCTCACATTCTTGCCTGCCTGTGGATCCTGTGCCCCTAACTGGGCTGTTTTGTCTAGCCTCAGTGGAAAAGGATATGCCCAGTCCTGCAATGACTTGATGTGCTAGGGTGGGTTTTAGCTGTAGATCCTCACCAGGATATAGTAAAAATTTTTACTGGGCTTCTAGACTGTTCTCTCTGTCAGTTATCTCAGCTTACATTCTGTATAAATGACATCTTTTGGAGGAATGTGATTAGGGGGGATTAGGAAGAAAGTATTATATACTAATAAATGTATATTGTTAGTTTTATCAAAGCAAAACAATCCCAATCTTTATCTTTTTCTTAAAAAAATATTTGAAAAACCTGTTAATTATGAAAATTTTCATTCACATGTAGACATAAAGAGAATGCAGAAGAGGTCTACATACTCATTTTTTTATTTTATTTTTTGAGACGTCTTATTATGTAGGTCTGGCTGACCTGAGACTCAGTATGTAGATCTAAATTGCCTTGAACCTATAGACTCTCCTGCCTCTGCCACCGTAGTACTAAGATTTAAAAGCATGTGCCACCACCCCAGCCTGCATACTTCTTTCAACCAAGTTGTTTCAAAGCAAAATCTAGGTATCATATTAATCTAGACTATTACAGTATATATTAAATATTATAGCATAATATTAAATATTACAGTGTATGTCTTTAATATACTACTTAAAAACATGAGTGCAGCCATTCACAAGCTCCCCAAAGTGGAAAAGCACAAGTATCCATGAATTGGTGATGGCATACATACATTGTGGTAGATCCAAGTTATGGAATTTTGTTTCATCTTGAAATGAAGTACTGATACAGTGGCATAATTTGGATAAACTCCCAAAGCATTATGTTAGCTGCAGAAAACTTGACAGAAATGTTGCTTTATTATATTTGTCTCAATGTGCATGTWGCATCAGGATATGTAAGTGCACAGAGGTGGAAATCATATTGATGTTTTCCAGGTCTAGACAAAGGGATGAAGGGAGAAAAGATACTGAGCCTCTAAGGGCAACAGGCAGGTGCTGTTGCAACTGTCTTAGAAATGAGTATATGCTTTACATATTGTATACATGATTTTCATTCCTTCAGGGTCATTTCTAGAATAATACTAACGAATGAATAGATAATTGTTGACAGAGATTACAGATTGTTAAGGTTTGAGAGAGAAAGCACTGGAGAATTCTTTAGATCTCCAGGTTTTATCATATGGATCTAGTGTATCCCTAGAAGCCTCGTGAGCTAAATGCCTGACTGACAGCATAACATGATTGTAATATGGTAGCAACTTTAAGGGGTCATGTGGGAGCTGGAGAGATGGCTCAGTGGTTAAGAGCACTGACTGTTCTTCTAGAGGTTACGAGTTCAAATCCCAGCAACCACATGGTGGCTCACAACCATCTATATTGGGATCTGATGCCCTCTTCTGGTGTGTCTGAAGACAGTTATAGTATACTCATATACATAAGATAAATAAGTAATTTGAAAAAAAAACTATCTTAAAAAAAGGGGTGGTTATGTGGGAGGTGTCATGTTTCCCTTACCTTTTTTATTTGTTGGCCATGAAGTGAGAGATTTTACTGAGTCTTTTATGTACTCTCCATGATGTGTGGCTTTACCAGTGGACCAAAGCAACAGGATCAATTGACTATTGGTCCTTCAAACATGGAAGCTAAAACAAACATTTTCCCTTACAAATTGATTTACCTCAGCTTTTGTGATAGTGATGGAGAGCTCAATAATACACTGGTCAAGGGGTGAACTTTCCAAAACTACTATTTAAGCTAAGCCCTGCTGGAAACTAAGGCTTCTAGAGCAGTCAAAAATCTTGAGAAAGAAACCCCATTACATGAATGGCTAACTGCTAGGACCATGTAGATACAGCTCAGTTTGTGTGTCTGCTCTGCCATACACCTGGACAATAGAACTCCACAGTTCAGTTTATGAATGAATGATAAGTTATCACAATGTTTTCCCCAAATTGTAATGTTATGAGGATATTTATCTACGTGGAGTAAAGACAAATACATTTTTATTTTAGTGAATTTTCCTGGTCATCTTTACTTGGATGAGACAAAGAGATCTTAAAGATGTTGATAGTATTAGGGTTGAATATAGTAATGAAAATGTTTTAAGGGAAAGAATAGAAACAGCCATAGAACAGAATACCCTGGTAGAGTTGGGGGAAAGAAAAGCAAAGAGAAGAAGGAAGACATCTTGTCTAGAGTGCGAGGGTCTGGAATGCATTGGATGCTAATTCTGATCCCTTTGGTTGTGTGCTCATAAACAACAAATTGTTTGCCTCTGGAAGGAAACCTTAGCTATGTAGCAGAAATCATAATAAGGACACTTGTCTTACAAGGATCATGTGAGACTTGAGTTCTGTTCTACTTCATTTTTATTGAAATTATATTTTTATTCCTTTTATTTTTTTTATAGTCCAGTCGTGTTACCCACTCCCAGTCTTTCTCCCACAGTTCCACATCCTATCCCTCCTCACCCCCAGTCTCCAAGAGCATAACCCCCTTCCCTTCTTATGCTAGCAGTATGCCTGATACAAAGCAAACCCATATGGATGCTACACATTGCTTCAGCTGTCTAGACATTCTAAAAATCCTGTTTTATTCTCATGTTTTTATTACTTGGATTCATATTTCTCTTATCAGGTTGTTAAAAAATGTTCCTATAAAGAATAGAGGGATTTTTTTTTTTGAGATAAGTTTTCATGTAACCTATGCTGGCCATTTAAACTTGATGTGCAGCTGAGGGGATGATCTTGAACTTCTGATCTTCCTGTCTCAATTCTCAAGTGTTTGGATTATAGGCATATAGTGTGGTTTATGTGGTTAAGGCTTCATGGAGGCTGRGAATACACCCTATCATCGATCTGTATCCCCATCCCATGAGAAAAGTGGTAATGTTTTTGAGTAGCCTCGGTTTTCTCTTTAATTTCTTAATATATTTTAATAAAATCAGGAGCTTCCTTGTTACCAGACCTTATACTACCAATCAGTGCATCCAAACATCCATAAGGCAAATGGTACCTGAAACAAACCTTTGTTTAAAGCATCTGGTTGCTTGACTGATTAGTTTACATACTGTTGCATATGGACCTTGTAGCTTACTTAGACATTCTAGTACCAATTTTAAGAAACATACTGAGTATTTATTATGAAAGCATGTAGTGCTATGCTTTTGAGGATATGGAGATAGATAAACCACATAAGCTCCATATTTCTAGCACTTTGTCACCATTTAGCATTTATTATTTTTATTCAGTGAATGTATGAGCTTATTATAGTTTACAGATTTTTCTTATATATGCAGAAACAAGTTAATTAAGGCAAAGTAAGTTGYCTGTGAGTAATTAATTATAGTAATGGAATCAGTCTAATTTTGTTATTTGTTTACTCCAAAGCATAGTACTCTTTGTAGTGCATACATATGAATTTAGCAACTCGGGAGCAACRCAACTTTGAAGGAATGAAATTATAAACTCCACATGACTGAAAACACATGATGTTTGTCTTCTGGGACCAGCTTTACCTCCTTAGGATGATTATTTCCAGTTCCATCTATTTAACCATGAGTTTCCATTGCATAAATAATGCCACACTTAATTCATCAGTTCATCAGTTGATGGGTGCCTGGGATATTTCCAATTCCTGGTGATAGCGAATAGAGCGGCAAGGAACATGGATGAACACGTGTCTTTATAGTAAGATATAGAGTCCTTGAGGCATTTGTTCAAGAGTGGTATAGTTGGAACATGTGGTAAGCCTATTTCTTCCTTTTTGAGGAATCTCCACACTGATTTCTTTTTTTGGATTTTTTTTTTTTTTTGAGACAGGGTTTCTCTGTATAACCCTGGCTGTCCTGGAACTCACTCTGTAGACCAGGCTGGCCTCGAACTCAGAAATCCGNAAATCCGCCTGCCTCTGCCTCCCAGAGTGCTGGGATTTAAGATGTGTGCCACCACTGCCTGGCTCCACACTGATTTCTATGGTGGCTACACCAGGTTCTACTTTTACCAGGAATGAATACGAGTTCTTTCTCCACCTGAAAGCCAGCATTTATTGTAACTTTTTCCTCTTTTTAACCTTAACTATTCTTATTGGGACAAAATTCAATCTCAAAATATTTTAATTTATAGGAGTCTTCTGATGGAGGCTTCAATACTGAATATACAATAAATTCCACACATTTAGTATTTTGAATATATTTATGTAATTCTCTGTTCTGAAATTTGCTGTCTTTAGCACCTTAGATGAGCTTTCTTACTCTGGGATAGCTTTACCTCTCTCCTCATCTTGTTTTGAAGATTAAATTATGATGTAGTTATATCACTGTCAAGACTAAGATACTTTTCAAATATAAGTATTTTCCCTTTAATATAATTCACTTAATATTTACAAATGATGTTTTGTTTGTTTATTTATTTATTTTTGAGGCAACATCTGGCTATGTATCTTTGGTTGGCCTACTACTACGGTGTAACCCAGGCTGTCCTTTAACTGATGACAGTCATCTTGCCTAAACCTCTGGGCTACTGGGATTATAGATGTGTGCCATTATGCCTGGTGACATTTCAAGTTTTGCAGATTTCTGTGATTTTTATTATTTAGCAATCATGTATTTAAGAAATTCTTCATACAGMAGATGTAGAACACTTTCTTATGGGGTAGTTTTGCCATGAAACACAGTATGCAGTTTCCAGTGGGCAGTTGACATTATGAAAATCATAATCACACTATTCTTCTGAATCCATGTGACCAGAAGTCATGCTATAACTTTGCAAAATCCTCTGTACTGGTTTGGAAAACACCCTTAAAAATGGCTCTTCTTTTGATTTTTTTTTGAAGTCATCCATAATTTGGTTTCTCAGCATGCCAAGTACTTTGTAAAAGACTCTTTCTTGCTAGTTCTTCAAATAATTGAAATAAAGTTTTTACCTTTCTCCTATTTCTCCTGGAAACAAGTGAGCATTCTTTTGAAGGGCCCGATTAGTGTATATCACAGCACTTGCTTTTGAGTTGTAAGAAAAAATGTAATCATCATTACTCAAATTTTATCATATTATCAGAATATGAACATTCTTATGAGTAAATGTAAGTTCCCAATAGTATGTCACATTGAAAATAATGCTTCTAATCCCATGAACATATTTGAAGGATTAGTCTAAAATTGTTATGTATTTTACACTGGACACACAGCATAACTCTCTTGAAGAGCTGGGCTTCACATATGCTCAGATATTTACTACCTCTGGCAGGCTGCATTGATGATAAATAGTTAAGCATCATTTAAAAATGTATGGCTGGAGGCAGAAAATAAAGTGCTGATTGGTTCATTAAACAATCCAATCCCAAACCATAAAAAGCCAACTTTAATCCTGCCTGAAGCCTGGTAGATCTTACTGTAAACACTTTCATAAACCTTCTACTTAAACCTGGTCTTGCAGTCTATTAATTTAGCCATAATTCAAAGTGACACCCTCATGTGGCAATGTAAATCTATAAGATAGATATCACAAAGCATAAACCATGCCAACGCCAAGGAGAATTGTAGAAAAAAAGGCAGGTTTCAGTTAAGCATATCTTTCTGAATTGCTTCTTCTGCTTTGGTTGACAGATGTGTGGACCACCACATGCTCAATGTGTGCACATGCGTGAAAACATTTTAGGTACTCATTGATTCAAGTAGTTCTTGAATTTGGAGACCCTATTTCTTAAATCCTGAGCAGTATACCAAAGACCTGCATCTGTTACACTTATATGTCCTAGGAAGATTCCTCTGCTGTGCTGTTGTGTGACATTTTTAGGATCAGAATTTGATAGCCTTGCTGATATTCTCTAGATCTATGTAGGAGCTTAGTACAATAGGTAAGCTTTCAGAAATTCAAATAAAGYCCAGGCTGCCACTATATTTTCTCATTACTTCTTAGTCTAGAGTTAAAAGCTATCAAACTTGGAATAACAGCTTTAAGCTTAGTGTCATGATCTCCTAGTCATGTTATTTAGGACTGAAGACCATATTTCTGTTGAWTCTAGGGTAGAGAAGACATTTATAAGAACACGTTTAGAAGAAGCAGTCCTGAGCAGGCAAATGGTTTGTACTTGCCTGCCTGCTCTAGTCACTCAATAGAAGCAATCTGCTCTCACATAAAAATAAGCCCTAAGGGAAAGTTCGAATGCCTCCTGTGGAGTCCACGGACATTTGTGCTTGCACAAGACAGGTGTTGTGGTATTACCTAAAGCTATGTTTCCCCCCTCCCTGCATGTACTTTGTGTCTCTAGAATTACTATGTAGAGAGAAAAGGTCCACGCTGATGCCATATGGGATAAAAGAACCAAGGGTGAGCCACACACTGCTTGAGTACACTGCAGTTATCACTCAGCAAGATGTGTAGGTAATTATTTGGGGAGAATTTTTCTCCCCAGATAGATTTTTCAGCTTCTTTCTAGTACTTTGATGTTTGGGAGCTTATTTAGCATTTGTTGGATGATTTAAATGCTAAGGTTATTGCTAGAAATACAGAGCTTTGAGTATTACCACTTCACTGGCAGGAAATGAGGACTTAATGCTGTCATCCTCAGCAGTTATTATTGAAGAGTACCAGATAAACATTTGTGCTTGGCTAACACTGCATAGTGCTGTCAGTGAGCTAGGAAATCACAAACCATCACATCTCTTGTTATTCAGTAATAAACTTAAAATTTGATAGTTTAAGCACATGGTTAATGAAGACATTTATATTAACTCCGTAACATTGATTATATCAACCACTGTCTGGGGCAGGCCCCATACCCAGGCGTACTGGCCAACACAAAATAGACTCCATGTTTTTGTAAGCTTTTTGTTTTTGTTTGGTATTCGGTTGTTTGTTTGTTTTGATTTTTGTGGCGTTTTTGGTTTTGTTTTGTTTTGTTTTGTTTTGTTTTTGAGGGAGAGTAGATTGTCAAGTTAGATAGGTGGAAATGACCTGGGAGGAGTTGAGAAAGGGGATAGAATATGGTTAAGATATATTGTATAAAATTTTAATGATAATAAAAATCTATCAATGAAAATGTTTGGAAGTTGGGGATAGTTAAAGTGATTGGCTGTTGTTAAGGTGATTGACCCACATATTTGAGGAGCAGACTGGAAATACCCAGAATTTAAGTAAATGTCAGTAAGGCATAAATTACAGGTAGGCCCCCACACCCACCTGTGGCATTCAGAAGGCAGCAAAAGCAGAGACATGGGATCTCCAGGAGAAACTGGCTAGCGAGAGTAGCCCTATCATCAAGCTCTGGGTTTGACTGAGGGGCCCTACTTCAATAAAGTCATGGAGAGTGATTGAGGAAGACAATGGCACACACACACACACACACACACACACACACACACAGGTACCTACACACATCTGAGTATGTGTATACATACATGAATCAGACACATATACATATGAAAAAGGAAAAATATGATAAGAAAAGTCTTGTATTCCTAAGTCTTCCAAATGCAGGAAAGCATAGTGATAATTTGAACCTGAATTCCATGGATAATTGCCTCTTGGCTTCTTTCCTGTGCCTCTGATCTTTAACTAAGTCAGACTGTGGGAGATGGAGAACAAGTTGAAGTTACTTTATTTTGGTAGAAATAGAAAAGATACTGACATTAAATATGGGCAAAGGTCGGTAAAAAGGTAAGGGCACTTCAGTAACCAGAGAATCTCCTGCAACAAAAGCAGGGCCCCTTGATCCAGCAGCCTTCTGAGTTCTCTGGATATTTCTGGATTTCTTGCTTTCATGTTTGCTGGATATTTAAACTCCCAGAGGTGCCAAAATGGAGCTAAACCAGATGCATTTGGCTCTATCTCCCATTTCAGCAGTTTTGTAATAATGGGCACCTACATTTAGTCCTAGTGTTTTCATTGTTTGTTTTGAGTGCACTTGTAGCTAAAGCTTTATGGAGTACAGCTGGCTTTACTCGTGTCTACCACAATCACCTCATCTAAATGAAGAAAATATGTTGCAAGAACTATTGAATAGCCTATATGTTAAATTATGTGGTTTGTTGCCACTGAAGAGCCATAGTAGGTCAAGTAAAACATAGATTGTTGCCCTGTTCTTTCCAACATCATCATGGCATGGAATGATCTTTCTTCTGTTCATTTTCAGGTCACAAGAACATTTCTCTTATTTACAGATACTCATCATATTTAAGGCTCTTCAGATCAATAATAGAACTACTACAGAGTAAATACACACCAGTGCCAGAACTACAACCACATTTATTATCTTAATTAAGTTCATTATCCCAATGGAGATACCTTTTAATTATTTTATTCAAATGAGAGGGCAGCTGTAAGTCATGCTAATAAACACTCATATTGTGGTAAACTCTATGGCTACAGCTGTTTACAGGACACATTTAGTCAAGTGCTGTTTGCTTTTAACCTTTAAATAAAACAGTCTGGATGGTTTTGTTTGTTCTTGGGGGTCAGTTTACAATCTATACTTATCATATTTGCCCTTACAATGGGAAGATGTCTGGGGAAACGTAGATTTATAATTAGGAAGCATAATTTGCTTTTTTTTTTCTTTAGTACTATTGAAAATTAGAAGAAAGGGGAAGGTTAATAGGTAAGCTACTTTCTAGAAATTTCCTGAATGATTGAGGGGGAAAGTAAAAGCAGCCTAATAGACCTTTAGTCGTTCTTTTCCCATTATTGGATTTGTATAAAAACTCAAGACTTTTGCCAATTTAAAATTTTACAACTGCTGTTCCAAATGGTACTTAGATAGAAAGTAACAATAGTTATTCCCCCCAAATTATACTTGGTTTGATGTTAAAATTTACTGCAGACAAACCATTTCAGCTATTAAAAAAGTGCAAGCACCTGGTACATTATCTTCTTTTTAGTTCATAGTTAATTGTTGATTACTGACTGTTGTATCCAAGGAGTTCCATCTGTTGTCTCCTACCCCCAAGAGAAAGAGGACACTATGAGTGTTTCTTTTTAAAAATTTYGAGTGTGCTTTTACATTTGCACAAACCAAGTTAACTCTATCTTGTGTACAGATGTAAGGGTTTTAACAACTGAACTGTCAGGTACCCATTCGCTACCCCATCCCTCTTCTTGCCCTTGTCACTTCCACCCTCGACCCTGACTAAAACACCATGTTCATCTTTGTCACGGAGGCTGACTTGTCCAGGATGTGATAAGTGGTAACCTATCACATTTTGGGTCTGGCTTCTTTCACAGTGTTTCTCAGATTTGTCTGTGCTGCTGTGTGTTTCAGTACCTTGTGTCTCTGCAGATGTGGTACCACCAAGTCTTTCCATTTAGCATGTGAAATACACTTGGGTTTCACTTTTTGGAATGATCACAAAGGAGCTGACTGTAAGGGCCTGCATACCAGTTTGAATGTTGGCAGGGTTTTCATTTTTCTTGGGTAAACACATAGAAGTGGGATGACTGTTACACATATACAAAATCAATATAATTTTCCCTTTATTGGAAATCTTCAGACTTTCTCCCAAAGCTGACACACAGTTTGTCAGTCCCAGAACTGAGGTGTGAACACTCTAGTGTTTCTGTATTCTCAGCAACACAATGCTGCTGAAATAACTTTATGGTCTTTTCACTTTCAAGTAGGTGAACAGTATCTCCCACTTTAAATTGCATTCTCTAATGCATTTTTCCCATTTTATTCATTTTCTATCTGTATGCCTTCTTTGATTGAAGCAGTTGTTCAAATATTTCTCCTAGCTCTTTCATTTTTATTTATTATTGAGTTTAGAGAATTCTACTTTGCATAAGACATTTGCTAGATATTTGATTYATGACTGTGTTCCTCAGTCTCCTTGCTTATCTGCTAATTCTCTGAGCGTGGTCCTTCACCCTGCAAAAGTTTTCATTTTGATGATGAACTTACACTGGTCTCTTTTTATAGAACATAGCTTTAATGCCATATTTAAGAATTTCTACAACACATCATCACAAGAATTCCTTTTGGCCAGCTCTGGTAGGTCTTAGTTCTTGTTTTTGGTCCTCCTTGAAGCGGCAGAGGGGGAAGAGCATTGGTGGGGGTAAGACATGATCTTATGAGATATTTATGGTTGCTGTATAACAACAACAACAATAATAATAATAATAATAATAATAATAATAATAATAATAATAATACCATTTACCTATCTAAGTTATTTTCCTACTGTAGCTGACCTAAGTCCCTTTGAGGCCAGAAACTGCATTCTCTGGCCTGTAGCACCTTGTAAAACGGCATGGTATTAAGTAAAGGATTAATTGCTAGAGCTTTTCCCCTTTTGTCCAGAGGCCTCTCCCTTGTTTTGTCAGGGTAGGGGGGACTTTGGAGAAATAAACTTCAATAAACCGGGAGAAGAAAATCATGCTCGAAGATGGGAAACTTTTACATAAACAAATAGGCATAAATTCATATATGGATTCATGCATGTGCATTTATACATTTCCATGGAAACCAACTGGGGCCATTACATACATTCTCATAATTACATACTCACTCACTCACACACACACACACACACACACACATCCACACTTACATATGCATTTGGAGCAGAAGACCAAGCACCAGTGCAGAAAGAACTCACTTATTCTGGATAAAAAATGAGCTCCAATCTTTACTGCACAGAGAAAGAAAAAGCTTCTACCCTTTTATTGCTAAATAAATTAACCCCAAGTCTGAAGAAGAAAACTCTATTCTCTTTAATAAAACTAAACCTGCCTTGCTATTAAGAAAAGACCTGTTCTGTCTCATGGTAAGGAGAAGCCTGCTCCTTCTCTTCTTTCTGCAGCTTCTTTTCCCCTCTTTCCCTTACCATTCTACATATTACTCTCCTAGTTTTTTATGTTACCTATAGTTTCCAGGCTATTCCACTCTGCATTCTCCTTCTAGTCTTGTTCTCTCCTCCTGCTCCGATGTTACGATAATGCTCTTACTCTCAATACCATTACTTAGGCTTTACTTCTAAGTTCCTGAGTTAAATTCTGTCCTAAAGTGTTCTCTCTTGAGTTCTGTCTAAAAAAAATTCTCCTCAGTTCAGTTCTGTCTAAAAAAGGTGTCTTCACCTCAGTTAGTTTTCTCTTTGTCCTCAGTGCTTATACATCTTTCAGAATATACAATCATGTAGTTAAAAAGCTCACCACAAGTTTACGCATGAATGTAAACCAGAAATAGAATAAGAAGTTTTCAACAGAGAATGTTTACATGCATATTCATTAGGAGTAATTATCTGGTTAAATATTCATCACCTGTCACCAGCTCTGCAGGTTCATGGAGTGTTAAAAAACATAACTTCTTTGACCAAGGTATTAGTGAAGTTTTGTGTAGATAAACCCAGTAAATATTGTATTTTCTGTCCTTATACCTGTAGTAAATCCTTGGCTCCCTTTTTATGACCTTTGGTTAATGGTTTTACAACCCCTTGGAATGGGCTCTGAGTAGCAGATGCCTACTTGCTATCTCAGAAGCAGTTGACTCATGACACTGAAGACTGGCAGAGTTCCAATTGCAGTTTTGATTATCAGAGAGAACCTAATAGCAGCCCCACTATAAAAGAGCTTACTAACATAATTTAAGGAAACTTATAGGATCATCATTAAGGTTTAAGAAATCATCTATTTGTCTATATAGCATCACTACAAAAGGGTAGGCTAATACCTTGTGATTATTATATATATTTAATAATAACAAAGGAAAAGCATATCAATAGCAAGAATCTTTCGGAAAATGAATTTTTTCTGGGCTTTGACTAACAGAGCAAATCTACCCTAGTTTTTAATCCAAGCCAGACCCATCAGGAAGATCAATTGCTTCTCTTATGACTGCTCCTGACATTGTTTTATGCTTTCTCCCCCTCAAAGCATTACAATGTTAGATTTTAAATTCATATGCACGCTATATTTTAGGTTATGTTTTGGATATGAATTAAAGTCCTCTTTAGCTTATAGAACTCTGTTTTTTTTCCCCTCAGATAATGTTTTAAAAAGCATAGCCATTTTCATTTAAATTGCCTCTGTGTTTTCATTAGACTGTGCTTGTCCAAATGTGTTGAGATTCTAGATGGCTTTGTTACACTTAATGAACAATGTGCCTACTTTTCTACTAATACGACACCATTTTGATCACTGTCACTGTCTTAGTCAGGGTTTCTATTTCTCCATAAACATAATGACCAAGAAGCAAGTTGGGGAGGAAAGGGTTTATTCTGCTTACACTTCTACACAGCTGTTCCTCACCAAAGGATGTCAGGACTGGAACTCAAGCAGGCCAGGAAGCAGGAGCTGATGCAGAAGCCATGGGAGGGGTATGTTATTTACTGACTTGCTTCCCCTGGTTTGCTCATCCTGCTCTCTTATAGAACCCAAGAATACCAGCCCAGAGATGGTACCACCCACAAGGGGCCCTCTCCATTGATAACTGATTGAGAAAATTCCCCATAACTGGATTTCATGGAGGCATTTCCCCAACTGAAGCTCCTTTCTCTGTGATAACTTCAGCACGTGTCAAGTTGACACACCAAACCAGCCTGTACAATTGACCCTTTGTCAACTTTACATACACACACATCACTATTAAGCCTCAACCCTTGCTTTCTTATTCATCCCCAAGATATAAGTAACTTAAAAGTCCCACAGTCTTTACATATTGAAAGTTCAATCCCTTTAAAATGTCTAATATCTTTTAAAATTCAAAGTCTTTTAAAATTCAAAGTCTCTTAACTGTGGGCTCCACAAAAATACTTTCTTCCTTCAAGAGGGAAAAATATCAGGGCACAGTCACAATCAAAAGCAAAAAGAAAACTCCAATGGTTCAATGTCTGGGATCCAACTCATGATCTTCTTTTCCAAGGGCTTGGGTCACTTCTCCAGCTCTGCCCTTTGCAGGACACACCTTGTCTTCTAGGCTCCAGCTGCCTGTACTCCACTGCTGCTGCTGTTCTTGGTGGTCATCTCATGGCACTGGCATCTCCAAATCACTGCTGTCTTCTGCTGTAACTAGGCTTCACCAATAGCTACTCATAGACTCCTTTCATGCTTCAACTTTTATGCTTGACCCCTTCAGTCCTGGGTCATCAATTGCAACTGAAGTTGCACCTTCACCAATGGCCTTCTGCAGCCTCTCACAGTGCCGAGCCTCAGTTACTCTTCATGACCCCTTCATGCCTTCAAAACCAGTACCACCTGGTGACTCTTACACAGTACCAAGTCCAGCCACAGCACAAAGTACAACCGTGGCTATCTCTGGAACACAGCCTCTGTGTTCTCAGAAAACACTTCCCAGAAGATTTCACTTCAGTGATGCCGGTCTCTTCTTAATCACCACTAATTTCTTAGCTCCAGCTAACCAGCATCAATTGTCCCAGTAACACAAAGATTTGCTTTAGTGCTTCTGGTATCTTGTTAATCACAGCTGATTCTTCAACCCCAGTTAACCAAAACCACAGAATCTTCACAATCAAAACATGGCCTTAATAAGAGTATTTAATCTTCCCTCTGAAATTTCACAAGCCAAGCCTCCATCTTCTTCTGCACTGTTCCTAACATTATCTTCCAAGCTCCTGCAGAACTTTCCACAGAGCTCTTAACATCCTAATGGCTCTATACAGACACAATATGGTAAGTTTTCAAATTAATTTATACACGATGCCCATAACTCTTCTGCAAAATTGTTTTGGTCATTCTAATTCTTTGTTTTTTCATATGCAATTTTAAATTAGTTTGCCAATATTTATAATTACTATAAGTTGTTAGTGGGTTATATTAAAGCTATAAATCAATTTGGTGAATATTGAATTTTTTTTTTACTTTTAAAATTTTATTGGTTCCTTGTGATTTTCACATCATACACCCCAATCCTATTCATCTCCCCCCTCCTTGTACCCTCCCAAAACCTTGCAGCATCTTCCCAAAAAAGAAGAAAAACAGTCTTGTGGAAGGTGTTGTATGTCACAGTGTGTCCCACACTATACACTTTTGTCCATACTTCTTTGTTTGCAAATGCTCATTGCAATGAGTTGTTGGTGTGGTTCGAGGGCTCTGGCTTCTGCAATATTATCAGTACTGAAACTTCACTGGAACTCCTTTCTGAAATCTTGTTGTTGCCTTGTGTCATGGAGATACTGTAGTTTTGGAACCATGAGATGACAACCAAGCCCCTTCAAGCACTGCAGTAGCACTTCAATCAATGGGGTAGATGTTGGGGTGAGCTAATTCAAAGCACTGGATCTGGACTTGGTCAGTCCAGTCAGCTCCTCTGCTCCCATGCCCTCAGGGTTGGCTCATTCATGCTCATGCAGTTAGGGCCAGCTCTATTGTGCTGCTCAAGTGAGATGCAGGTTATATGAAGAGTACTACGGCTGGCTTAAGGCAGGGGTGGGCTCTTCTACACTCATGCTTTTAGGGCCAGCTCTTCCTGGATGCCCAGGAGATGGGGAAGGCCAGTTCTGCACAGTCTGCAGATATAAATATGTCCTCGAGTGGCAGCCCAAACGAAAACATTTGCCTGGCAGTAACAGACCCCTGTGCTTCAGGGACAAGGACCCAGATGTGGCCCCTGGTGGCATCATAGGCCAGGACTCCACCAGGGTCCCAGGTGGCATCACTGGCTACTCTCATCAGGCTGTTCCTCACTACCCTCGAGTCTTCATTTCTGCCTCTATTCATTGTGCCCACATCCTCCTGTTTCTTTTTCTCTCCCATTTCTCCACCACTTATTTCTCTTAGTGGTGTCCAGGTTTTCTGAGTATCTGGGGTCATCTCAGAAATGGTCTCATTATTGTCATGCTCCATCTGTGCTTTATGGCCTCTGGGCAGGGGTATTCTCACATCTCAGGCATTTGAGATGTTGTACTGGTGGTCACCTTAGGCAGCTTCTTGTGCTGGCCTATGGCACAGGACCGGTGGTCGTTTCAGTCCTTGGACATAAATTTCAGGTCTTGGACTCACTCTGGTGTTTTGCTCCCTTTGTCTTTGCACAGCACTGGTTGTCTCAGGCTTGCTTTTTTTTTCAGGGAATGTTAGGCTACTAATTATTCAGATGTTCACAGGTCAGACACTGAGCATAGAAATATTATCTCTCCTTTCTGCCACATACTGATACACATGTGACACTGCCACACCTTCAAGGCATCTAGAGGTAGTGAATATTGATTCTTGAAGAGTATCAGTCTCCTAATTAACATATTCAGCTCTGCATTTCTTTGTACTTTTCCTTGTGCTTGCCATTTAAATACTTTTCAACATATGTAGTCCCTGGAGATAATTTCCATCAGATGCATGAATATGTAGTATTTGTTTTGTTTTTGTTGATGATACAGTCTGACAGTGCAATCCAGGCTGATTATGAATTAATACTTTCTTTTTTTATTTTCTATATTCTTTGTTTATATTCCAAAAGCTTTCCCCTTTCCCAGTTCCCTCCTCACCATATGTCCCATAAGTCCTCTTCCCTCTGTCCATTCCCCAATCCCCCCCCCCCCACCATTTCTCTGTTCTGATACTTTCCTACAAAGCTGGATCTAGTCATTTCGGGACCACAGTCCTCTCCTTCCTTCTTCTTGGGAATCTATGATTTGCTAATTGTGCCTTGAGTATTCAGAGCATCTGGGCTCATTAATATCCACTTATCAGTGATTACATTTCATGTGTATTCTTGTGATTGGGTTAGTTCACTTAGGATGATATTTTCCAGATCCAACCATTTGCCTACAAATTTCATGAATTCATTATTTTTAATTGCTGAGTAGTATTCCATTGTATAAATATACCACATTTTCTGTATCCATTCCTCCTTTGAGGGACATCTGGGCTCTTTCCAAATTCTGGCTATTATGAACAAGGCTGCTATGAACATAGTGGAGCATGTGTCTTTATTGCAGGCTGGGGAATCCTCTGGGTACATGCCCAGGAGTGATATGACAGGGTCCTCTGGAAGTGTCATGCCCAATTTTCTGAGGAACCGCCAGACTGATTTCCAGAGCGATTGTTACATCTTGCAATCCCACCAACAGTGGAGGAGTATTCCTCTTCCTCCACATCCTCGTCAGCACCTGTTGTCTCTTGAGTTTTTAATCTTAGCCATTCTGACGGGTGTGAGGTAGAATCTTAGGGTTGTTTTGATTTGCATTTCCCTGATGACTAATGATGTTGAACATCTTTTAAGGTGCTTCTCAGTCATCCGAATTTCTTCAGGTGAAAATTCTTTGTTTAGCTCTGTACCCCATTTTTAATAGGGTTATTTGGTTCTTTGGGGTCTAACTCCTTGAGTTC